>OZ038509.1:24878383-24900883 GCA_964036315.1 Acanthosepion esculentum
CGGTGATTTACTCAAACCAATAAAAAAAATATTAATGAGATGTGATGGTCACAAAGTACACAAGCTTGCTCAATGGCATTTAACTGCTGACTGAGTAACCCCATAGGAGAGTATTTAATGATGTACAGTAGATTCTCCTTTGATTTGGTTACCAAGATATACCAAGGCTGACACTTGAGGTATTCACTATGGCAGGAAGGTTTGCTTTTTCATACAGACCTCATGTATATAAAATGTATCAAAGCCTCAAAGTTAATTACCTGAAATTATTTTAAATATTTTTTTATTCTTATTTTTTTTGAAAAGAAAGTTTCTGTCCAAGTACTTCAATTACTTTCAGTTTCTTCTTTCCATAACTTTAAAATTCCTATCTATATATCCACCTCAGTCTGTTTCCTTCTTATTTAACTTGACCTGTTCTTTGTTTTTTCTAAAGTATTAAAATATAATACAGTGACTGGCCAATGGTTTCCAAGTGTGTTCATCCTTTACTTCAACAACCACAGAACCAATCAGTGGTTTTATTCTGCAACTATGCTGGACATTACTTGGTTATGGTTTCTGGGAAAGCGGGCATAATCTGACATGATCTGTAATTAAACAAAGCTGGTACACTCACAAGATTGATAGCAATGACTTCTGATGTTGCTAGCACAATCAAAATCAGCTTCTGAATAGTTCTGTCCACCCTATTTCACTCACAAGCTTTGGGTGAGCCAGAGGCATAGTTTTCAAGCACTTTCCAATCGTGCTACATGCTCTGATCATCTCCCCAAGGTGACAATATCAAGTTGTTTCCTGGGCAGAATGCTAATGTTCTAACCATATGGCCAGTGTATGTTGGCTGGTGTCAAACTCAGTCCCTAAAGTTTTGAGAGATAAATTCGGGTTTACACCTGTCTGATAAACGAACATCTTAGTGACAAGGTAGATTCCTTTTAGAAAGTCAAAATGAATTGATACCATTTATTAGTGCCATTTTTTTTTTTTTTTTTTAAATTTAAAAAAAAAAAAATTTTTTTTTTTATACTCTGTATAAAAAGTTGACCTAAATTGCTGAGCTGAAAAATTAGTCCCAACCTTAAACTCATTAAATGATTGCCTTAAGAGTAAACGTTTTGAAAATTTTTGCCAGGGAAGAGAAGCTGGCTAAACTCAAAAGGCATAGCTTCACCCTGAAAATCCATATTAATTTGAACAATAATAAAAACAAGTTAAATTACAAGTCTTAAGTGATATAATGTCTTTAAAGAAGACCCAGTGGGAAAATCTTTTACTAATAACTTGTGAAGTTTGAATTGGCTCAAGTCAATTGCTTTTGCAACTCCAACAATTCTTACTAATATAACACCTCCTCCTAACTCCAAATTTTCAGCTTTGGCAAATGGATATTTTGGTTAGAATTAAGGTAAGAATTTCTGCCTGATAATTCTGCAAATAATCAATGGGAAGAATTCCTTTTGGCATTTCCTTAATCCTGAATCCTGCCAATTTTGGTAAAATTTTTATTGCACCAGATTCTTTTGTTGCCCATAATTCACCAAATAAATTTTCACCATAAGATTCTTAACCAATAATTTTCTTTTGTGAAATTTAAGGTCAACATCTTTTTATTTTGTTAGATTCAAATTTTTGTATTGTTTTTAAAGTTTCCAAAATGAACGTGTCTGCTAGGATAATCAGGAATAAACTTATCATTTGATGTTGCAGAATGATGCCATCCCCACAAATAAAAGGGTAAAAAGAAATAAAATTATTTTTTTAATGTTTTTTTTTTTTTACTTTGATTTATTTTTTTATTTGTTTTAGTGAAGCTTTTGACACATTGTCAAATAATTATGCACTTTTGTTTGTCTTCCATTTGCCTTTAAAACTCATAAATGCTTCCAGGGTCCAAATTTTGTTCCTGCCTTAAAAAATGTTTTTCTAAATCTTAATGTCATGTACAGAATTGGAACTCCGCTCGTTTCCTGCCACAAAACCCGACAAAAGTTTGTCATATTTCTTCACTTTTCTGTGATAAAACCTTTTATTGGGAAAAAAGGCCTTTTTTTTTTTCTCTTGTTCTTTCTTTCCATTTTTTTTTTTTCGCTTTAAATGGAGAAAGTGATTGACATGAAGAGGATTTTTCTTTGCTTTTGCCCTGAATTCAAATAATGATTATTTTCTTTCACTTTGGACTCTGACCCCCCCCCCCGAAAAACTACCCCCCCCCCCTTTTTTTTTCTTTTCTAATTTTTTTGATTTGTTTTTTTTTGTACTTCAGGGCCACCAAAACTAAATCAAAAGTTGCAGGTGTTTCTGTTGAAATTGATTATCATTTTAGATTAGGCAGATTAAGATAATTCAATCCAATGCAGTGTAGTGGATTAAGGTAATCCAATGCAGTGCAGCAGATTAAGATAAGACAATCCAGTACAGAATTCACAAGGAATTTTTTTTTATAATTGTCCCAAATTTTTTCCCTTTCAGCAAATAATTATCTGTTTTTACATTCAATAATTTTTTTTTTTTTAAATTGAGAAGAAATGAAAATAATGCAAAATAAAAAGCAATAAAAATAATTTTTTTCTTATTTAAAAGCAAATTTTGTGTTCCTGTTTTTAGGCTTTTATTGAATCCTCTATCTAAAGAATCTGGTTTAATTTGAATGTTAAAAAAAAAAAAAGTATTTTTTTTTTTATAGGAAATTTAATGCCTCTCCTCTGGGCTTAAGAACCCCTACCCACGCCTTATTAATTTAACTTTTGGATTCTCTGACTTTCAGCCCCCTCTTAAGAACTCTTGTTATTGCATAAAAAAATACCACCTTTCTCAATTAAGACAGTTCCCCACCTTTTTATTAGCAAGTGTGTAAATATATATGCTTTTATTGTTATCTGAAATCCTGAATTAAATATTCACTTTATCCACACAGTTTTCTCACAAATATCTGTTTTGAGAAGAATGTTTCAGTTGATATACTTTTGGGCTTTTCACAACAATATGTGGCATCTGAATGTCTTCATACAAAGCAATGTATAAAGACCACCATATGTAAGATCTTCCTGAAGAAGACCACCACTTGTGACATATTCTGGAAGAAGACTAAAATGGCATATCAGCTGCTTAAAAAAACAACAGAAAAAACTGCAATAACAACAAAATTCCTAGCCAGAAATTGTGTCAAATAAAAAGGACAGTATTGTTCTCTTCATTGGACCCTCTAAGAAATTAATCCTCTTCTTTTGTCTGAAGTCCTGATATTGTCATTATTCATCAAAATATTTTTATTCCTACATTTCAGCTGGTGTGTTTTTTGGCCTTCCTCAAGTGACTAATTCACTAGCCTTCTAAATAGTTCTTGAACTCAGTAACAAAAGTATCCTATAAGCAGTGCCTCGCACACAAACTGAATAGTGAAACGAAGTGCTAATCAATTCAATTAATGCGTATGTTTTCCGACTGAAGAAGACCCTAATCTCGAAAGAAGGAACCTCTTAAAGAATTTCAAGCTAGAGGAAGTGAAAGATTTCATGAAATGAAACACTAATCCTTCATTAAACACTTTGTTTTGATCAAACAAAAATCATTTTTTTTTCTTTACAGCTTAGGAAATAATTTTCTGTTTTTAAAGAGTTCAGATTTAAAATTTTCAGTTTCTTTTGTTTTCTTCTTCGAAGTTGCATTTGAAGAAGCTGTCGAAAGATGTTTACCTATATGCAGCTGCCCGATTGTGCGGGAAAGAAAATAAAAAAAAAAAGTCTTTTTCTAAAGATACAGTATTTGTTTAACATATGTATTAAACATTTTGACTAAATTCTGTACAAGTAGATTATCTTACAAATTATTGTATCTCAGTTTTAAAAATGGTAAATGAAAAAAAAAACGTTTTCTTCAAATATCCTGTCAAATTGTCTTTCGTATTTGTAAAATTTACGCACAAGATGAGGCGTCTGTGTATCCATGATCAGGAATCAATCATAATCTTTTGCTTTCATCTCCCAGTTTGACATTTACTGCCAGAACGTGTATTTGAGGTTATCTCACTGACTGACCTAAACAGCCTTCAATAATGAAATCATTTTATGTTGGAGTGTTTGAAAATTCCTTGATATTTAAAAAAAAATTTTTCATAGAAATTTTGGCTGTAAATTGCGATCGACAACTGCTGACCTCCTTTAAAACTGGGGTACCGTGATCAACATGAACATAGTACATTTAATTTGAGATTTAGAAATTTTTGTCATTTTTTTTTATCATCAAGCCAATTCTTGATTTGGTATTTTTCTGCTGTTGCTACTTTTGTTAAGAGCATTATTATTATTTTTCTATTTTATTATTATTTCATTTAAAAACATGAACAAAATGACATTGAGGACAAGGAAATGAAACTGTCAACCTGCCCCATCTTTTTTTTTTTTTTTTTTTTTAAATCTGAGAATAAACAGCCTCACATTGACTTCTTCAATGGCAATAAAAAAAAAAGACTTTGAGATTCAAACCTGAGACCTAAACATTTTTCTTCTATATCTGTCTATATTTCTGAGGTATTATGTACATTATTTACATTATTCGGACTATTGTCCTCATCTTTGTCGCCATATTTATTACGTTTCAACCGTTGTACGCTCCGGCCTTCTTCAGGTGGTTGGAATGTCAAACTGAACCCTTTATTTCACTCACCGAAGTAGACTGTTCTAGTTCCACGGGACATGTTTAATGGATGTCAGTTATCAGTTATCTCCTGTTAATTTTCCCTCTGAAAATTCTCCACTGCCTTAACCGGGACTCACACTCTTTGGGTCCTGTCACTAGATCAAACCAATGCCTTTATCCACTGTGACATGTGTCCTGTCCACATGGCACAGTGGATAAAGGTGTTGGTTTGATCCAGTGACAGGACCCAAAGAGTGTGAGTTCAATACCCGGTTAAGGCAGTGGAGAACTTGGAGAGGGGAATTAACAGGAGATAACTGATAACTGACATCCATTAAACATGGCCCGTGGAACTAGAACAGTCTACCCGGTGAGTGAAATAAAGGGTTCAGTTCGACATTCCAACCACCTGAAGAAGGCCGGAGCGTACAACGGCCGAAACGTTGTAATAAATATGGCGACAAAGATGAGGACAATAGTCTGAATAATGTGAATAATTTTTCTTCTAAGCTTCCTCACCTCACTGCACTGCCCACACCATTCCCTTAATTCCTAAACACTGCCCACCACGACATCCGTATTTCCATAATTATTTCTACTTTAAAAAAAAAAAAAAAAAAAAAAAGCTTACAACATTGGAACCAGGGTCAGAAATTGATTTTGAAATTGTTACACTTTATTCTGTAAAAACCTTTCGAACGTGTCGTGTTTTTTATTTTTTTTAAGAACAAAATGAATGCATGTGATATTATTATTTTTATGATGACATAAAAGACAATTTGAGAGAAATTTAATGGCAATAGATGCTTCCATAATTAAAAAAATGTTGAATATTTTTGTTTTCCCTGAAAAACTTGTAGTATTTTTGCTTTTTTGACAATTAAAGTGGCCTGTTGTTGTTGTTGTTATCTTTTTTGGTTTAAGCACAGGCACCGTTTCATAATGTCATGGAATTCGGTTTTCTCTCTTTGTGCAATTTCTGTGAATATTTTGACATTTTTGGTACCGAAAGAAAAAAGGCAAAAATAATGTTTTTTTGGAAGTGGAACATTTTCCGATCCAAGGGAAGTAACTCGTGAATTTTTCTAGCTTTTATTTTTTCAATTTTTTTTTTTTAATACCATTTGAGAAAAGATCCTTCGTTTGCCTCAATCATCATTAAAAACAACAACGATTTACATATTTGCGTAATTATCGATCTTTAAGGCGTATCGTTTCTCAGTCCCGTTCATTTTCCCCCTCAAGGCAGTAAATATTGTAACAAATTAAAGAGTGAATAAAAAACAAGAGTTGTGTCCCTTGTAATAAATAAAAATTAAAAAAACAAACAATTGGTGTTTTTCTTTGTAATTTACCGTGAAAGTTTCTTTAATGTTGCATTTTTCGAATTGGCTTTGCTTGGCCAATTATTTTTGAAAGGTTTTGATTGCTGTCTGTTTGAAATCTGCATTTAAATTAAACCTCAATTTTTAAAGGGGGGAAAATAAAGTTTCATTGAAGATCAATGATCAAAACCAAAATGTCTACCTTCTGTGCCAGATTTTCAGTTGGTCAACTGACAACAGCTTTTGATATAGACTCACATCTAAATTCATTTTTAGATAAGAATGAGTCTATTTAAATGGAGTCAACATCAACAAAACCTGCAGCGAAAAGGTCAGTCTTGTTTGTTTTTTTGTGTTTTTCTTTCTTTTTTTTTTGTCAGTGTGTAGGTTTGAGTCTTGCTTTACTGAGGAATTTTTTTAAAGTCCATCATTGTTAATAGAAGTTTGTGGTTTTAAAAGTAATCAAAATTTAAAAAAAAAAATGTCCTTTTCCTTATGTAGCCGTTATGAAGAACAAAGTTTTGCTTTTTCATTTTTTCGTTGTTGCCACATGAGTCCGCTAAAACAATCGCTCTCAACAAATTTATTCCGATAATGAAAACATGAAAACAACATTTGGTAAAAATTGTGATTAATTGATAATTATGGAGAAATATACAAGTAAAAGAAAAAAAAGAATCTGTTCTCATAACTCATTCATTATTAACCTATTAACTTTTCTTCCATTGTGACATACTTCACATTAATTTAACTTTGATAGGAAAACAGGACTCACACAAGAAGAATAGCCACAAGACATTGTTGCACATGAAATATATGTATATTAACAAGGTGTACAATTTCAAACAACGATGTGAAAGAAAACATGCATTTAAGTAAGAAAGGTTACTCAAGAGTTCCCTCCCTTTGATTAAAATTTAAGAGTTCAGTGAGATAATTATTTGGTTTAAAGTTCACTGGATAAATGTTCATGAGTGTTTCGTGATATTGTTCTTGTGATATTACTGTTGAAAAACTATTGTTGTTTCAAAAGAAGTCTTTAGTGAAGGTGTACAAATTATCATCAGCATGTGGTTCTGTCTATCAGTTAAAGTTTTCGAATTAGTTATTTTGTGTTATTGGTAAATTTGCCAAAATTCATATTTATTTTTATTTTATATTATTTTGTTCCTGAGTACTTTCAGATGTTGCTCCATTCGTTTTCAAGAATTGTCTTCTCTTGCTGATAGATTTTTTTTTTTTACTCCTGTGGCAATGGAGACTTCAGGGGTTATTGGCCCTCATTCGATGGTGTTCCTTCGGAGTATTGGCACGATTGCGTCTGGATTAAGGAACGAGCCTCGCGAAACGGAGTGGTTCTTGCAGCGTCTCTCACTGGCGACGGTTCGAGGTAATGCTTTCTCCATCATAGCGGCTGGCAGAGGATGGAAAAAATTGTCTATAGTTACGTTGTTCTGGAATTGTCATCATTGGCCGACTGAACTTGCTTTGTTTCAATGACTTTTGTTTTGTTATTATTAGTTACTTTGTTCAATAAATACATTAATTTCTACCAAAAAAAAAAGTATACAAATTATCGTCAGCCTGTCGGTGTGTGTGGGAGTGAGAAGGTTGGCGCATGGTTAGAACTGGAGTTCCAACTGTCGTAGATTCATTTAGCAGTTGACGTCTCACTAATTGAGATGAGAAAAATCTTGGCTTAAATAAGCGACTATAGGCTCTGATTCGTTGCACGGGAAGAATTATTCTTCATGTGCAAACGATCTGATTGGTTGGCATCAACCAATCAGCGAGCGAGCTTCGGGGAGACTTAAGGAAGCTTCTGTGAGCCACAAATTTGACTACTTAAAAAATAAAGCAATTCCAAAATTGTCGCATTACTGCAATTTGTAAATTGCCTGTAGAAAATGTATTAGTGATTTATTAGCCGATGATCGTTTGGCATTGCACATGTGATTTTGTGTTTGTATATGTTCATGCATAAGTAGGTTCACGCACCATCTTTGATTGAGGATGTTTTGAACCCTTTTGTGGTCATGTGATGTCCTCCTGTTTATTTCACCATTTTTATTTTCTAAAACTGCTTGGTTGATAAATCTGTGAAAAAAAAAGGATGGAAATATTGCATCTAATTGTAATTAATCAGAATGAAGAAAAAAAAAAGATCTATCTTTATAAATATATAAGTCTACCATTTGTCCATGCTTTGAATATTGCTGCCACATATGCTCTGGTGCTCCTGCTATGTTATTGGTTCTGACCTGGCATCTCGCCTTCAGTCATTTTCTCACTGTTGTAACATAGCTTTCCTCTGCCTTTTGTATAAATACTTTTGAGGTAATTGTTCTGACAAACTTTGTGCTATGGTAATTTATTTTTATTTCCCACCTCCCACAGACAAATTGTGCATGTAGGAACTAGTTAGGACTATATAGAGACTTTGTGGTATTAAGTTGGCTGTAGTAAGAATGGTAAGAATGTGTTGTTTTGGTGTAAAGAATATTGTGGTATGTTCGGGTCAGTAATTGTGGCTAACCACGTTTAAATCTACGAGGGTCATTCAATAAATAAGGTGAATCTTTCGGTATAAGGACTTCTAATACAGACGGAAGCTTACTCTTTTTTTTTTTTTTTTTTTTTTTTTTTCACATGGATTTAATTTCTTTTGCAGATTAAAAAAAAAACGTTCAGAGTTTTGGCGATTAACAAAGATGGCCGACCAAGAAGCATGCTCCAGGATTGAACAGCGGTCAGTTATCAAGTTTTTGGTTGCTGAAGGGTGCAAACCAGTTGAAATTCATATTAGAATGTCATACAATGGTATGATGTGAGTGACTCCACACTACTAGATTGTCGGCAAGGTCTCATCATTTTACAGTTGAAATAGCTAGATGTAATTGTGTTGTAACCTAGGGACGGTTACTGAATAGAATAATCAAACAAAGGTTGGTAATGAACGATAATACTTAGGACAAGAACAACACATATAAGATTTGCCAGTGGCACGTAGAAGAAGTCAAATGCTAGAAGTGAGTCAAGTGAATTTCACAATGAATCTCCAACTGCAGACCAACATACAGTATTCACTACTGTATTTATGGGAATGGGGACATACCCATTATCGTCCATAGGTATGCTACCACAAATTGTAAGTTCTATGCTAACAGTTTCTCTTCTCACTTGTGGAACTCTTTCTTTCTTGCTTTCCAATTAGTATTGATCTTCAAAAATTTCAATGTAATGTCAATCGTTATCTTCTGTCTTCTTAATTCTTGTTCTTTTATTGTCTTCTCTCCTTAATAGTAGTTTTTCTTAGTATTCTCTAACACTCAGTAACCTCTTGCATCTTAGTGGCTTTATTGCCTTTGATCTTCAAAAAATTTAAATGCAATGTCAATTGTTATCTTCTGTTTTAATTCCTGTTCTTTTATTGTTCTTGTTTTTTTTTACTTATTCTTTCACAGTCAGTAACCCCTTTGTGCCATAGTGGCTTTATTGCCTTGCTTTCTTTTGTCTTTGTCAGAAAGACAATGAGCAAAGCAAATTTGATTTCTCTTGATTTTCTATTTAAGTAGAAATTAACATGAAATATGAATTAGTCAAAAAGCCCCCCCCCCCATTTAAAATTAATCAGTAATTTCCGCCATGGTAAGTTATTTTTATTCCCCACCTTCCACAGACAAATATGTACATATTAAGATTGCTGCCACATATGGTCCAGTACTGCTGCTATTTACCTTAAGCTCCTTGATAAAATCCAAAGAAGAATCAGCGATATTACTGGTCCTGATCTGGCAGCTCAGTTTCAGTCACTTTCCCACCACTGTAAAGTTGCCTCTCTTTGCTTTTCTGTAAATACTTTCATGGTAATTGTTCAAATGAGCTCTTTGCTATGGTACCTAGACTCTTTGAATTTAAACGCAGTACTAGACTGGTGTTGAGATCTCATCAAGTTACAGTTGAGTTGGCTTGATGTAACTGCAAATTCTATGCTAATAGTTTCTTTTCTCATACTTCTTACTTGTGGAAATCCCTTCCGGTTCCATGCTTTCCAGCCAACTTTAATCTTCAAATATTTAAATGCAATGTGAATCGCTATCTACTGTCCTCCTGATTACTCTTTCCTCTTCCCGCTCATTATTAATGTTCCTGTTCCTAATTCTTCCACACCCAGTAACCCCTTGTGTTAAAACTGCTTTGTGTGAAGAGATTCCAATTTAGAAAAAGAAAAGTTATTTGGACAGTTTTTAATATTTCTTATTTGGAGTGTGGTTAACTGGGGCAAAGAATGGCTTCTAAATTTTATCATTCCCAACCAAAACCGTTTCCAATTAATAGAGAACCATTTCTGCCTTTCATCAGAATGGCTGATTCTAACATGAAGTGGAATGATTATCTTGAATCAATAAAACATCTTCTCTTAATGTACTTGGTTCACTCTGTTGTGCCAGACAATTTTTCTTAATTCAGAATCCATCTTTCACATTTATAAATCTACCATTTGTCCATGCACTGAATACCGTTACCATATCTGGTCTGGGGCCCTTGCTGTTGATCTTGAGGTTCTTGACGAAATCTAAAGAAGGATCTGCAATGTAATCAATCCTGACCTGGCATCTCAGCTTCAGTCACTTTATAACTGCCATGATGTGGCTTCCCTCTGTCCTTTCTAGAAATATTTTCATGGCAATTGTTCTGATGAGCTTTGCCCCTTAGTACCTTGGCTACATGAATTTAAGCATGCTACTAGATTGGCAAATAAGTTTCATTGTTTTACTGTTGAACTTGCTAAATGCAACCAGCTGTTCTGTCCTAACCGTTTATTTTCTTGCACTTCTCGCCTTTGGAACTCCTTCCTGATTTCTTGCTTCCTAGAATGTTCAAAAATTTAAATTCAATGCCAGTTGCTATTTTTTGTCTTCTTAAAGCATTCTTTTATTGTCCTCTTTGTTGTTGTTCTCATACTCTTTCCTTCCCGTATCCCCTTGTGTCTTAGTGGCATTATTGCCTTGCTTGGGGTGAAATGATTAAAAAAAAAATAAATGTACAGAATTGGAACTCCACTCGTTTCCTGCCACAAAACCCGACAAAAGTTTGTCATATTTCTTCACTTTTCTGTGATAAAACCTTTTATTGGGAAAAAAGGCCTTTTTTTTTTCTCTTGTTCTTTCTTTCCATTTTTTTTTTTTTTGCTTTAAATGGAGAAAGTGATTGACATGAAGAGGATTTTTCTTTGCTTTTGCCCTGAATTCAAATAATGATTATTTTCTTTCACTTTGGACTCTGACCCCCCCCCCCGAAAAACTACCCCCCCCCCCCCTTTTTTTTTCTTTTCTAATTTTTTTGATTTGTTTTTTTTTGTACTTCAGGGCCACCAAAATTAAATCAAAAGTTGCAGGTGTTTCTGTTGAAATTATCATTTTAGATTAGGCAGATTAAGATAATTCAATCCAATGCAGTGTAGTGGATTAAGGTAATCCAATGCAGTGCAGCAGATTAAGATAAGACAATCCAGTACAGAACTCACAAGGAATTTTTTTTTATAATTGTCCCAAATTTTTTCCCTTTCAGCAAATAATTATCTGTTTTTACATTCAATAATTTTTTTTTTTTAAATTGAGAAGAAATGAAAATAATGCAAAATAAAAAGCAATAAAAATAATTTTTTTCTTATTTAAAAGCAAATTTTGTGTTCCTGAAAATTCTACTTAATGTCAATTATAACCTCAGTTACCATATTTAGAACAGGGTTTCCCCAGCTTCGGTAGTATCACTGTTGAAGGATTTCAACTGTTTCTCCAATCTTGGTGATTTCAGCTGTTGCTTGGGTGATGAATAACTGAACAGGAAATGGTTGGTGATATAGGATTTCAAGTATTAAAAAAATATTTCAATATATGCAGCCTGAAAAAAAATATTCAAAAGAGATATGCCAAGAATCTGTAGAAAAGAAAAGAAAAAAAAATCAGGAGACTAAATAAAAATAACTAGGTCACATTCTGAGATAAGATATAAAAATCTCTGTAAACAATGAATATTTTGGTATTTTCTAGAGTTTTCAGAAGGGTCATTAACGTTCAAATAGTTCTGCAGATGAAATCACTTTTTCTTTTTTTTGTGGGCGGGGTATAAATGAAATAAGGAAAAATCAAGAAAAAATATTTGGATTTTTATTAGTTGCTAGTTGGGTATATTCTTTTTACTTTTATAATTTATGAACAAAATCATTTAATTTTTTGTCAACATTTGCAATGCTAAACAAAATTAACCCTGGCCATAAAACTAAATTTTTATATATATATATATATATATATATATATATATATATATATATATATATATATATATAATTTATTATTGTCATCCACAGACAGACTGTTTCGCTGTATCACAGCTTTTCAGTGTGGCTAGATATCCGGTGGCCTCTAGCTAGGATCAAAACCGGACCGTATTGGCGTCAGTCGGAAATTCTACCATTAAGTCGTCGGCACATGGCAGAGATGAAGGTGAATTTTAGCGTATTTATTTTTAGATAAACACACAGTGACCAACAGGACTCAATTCGCTTTTACCGAAGAGTCTTGCTATATCAGCCTTAATAGTCACTGTTTACAAACCCACACTTCCTTCCCCAGAGAGCTCAACCGAAATTAATTTTTCAGGAGTCTATATTATTATATATATGAAGAAATATAATTTTATGGTGTGCTATATTTATGGGATAAAGTGCTCAATATCAGAGATAGAGCATGTGTAAATATAAAAGTGAACGTTGAAGTCAACACTCAGTGGCGACAAGCTGTTTCTTGCTAGGTGCAATCGTCAGACCACCTGACGATTGCGCTTAACATGAAACAGCCTGTTGCCTTTGAGTGTTGACTTCAATGTTCACTTTATGTATATTAGTTTTTAATGGTCAGGTTTGCTTTTGTTTGTTCTTTATTATTGTGATAGTGTCGGTGTTATTTTTTACTACATCATAAAGTCAGTCTATGGACTAGTAACAAACTTTTACTAAACAATTTTGGTATGCTTTTGAATATTTACTATACAGGTGGGTGGTGGAAAATTTTTTCATGTGAAATTGGGCGATGATGCAAACAAAACAAAATACAGTTGGGAACCGTTGGTTTAAGAATTAGTTAAGTTTTACCAGAATTTTTCTTCTTTATAAAAATCTTGAAAGGAATTTCTATCATTTAAAAGAGCTATACAAAATTGATAAAGCTTTTTAAATTTTTTTGTAGTTGACATATCCATTCAGAAGGCTGGCCATCATGCTCTCTATAGATTCTTAGTTTATTTATTGGGAAAGATAGTGGTGTTTCCTGTAGCCTTTCTCCTAAACTGGCTGCCACCTAAGGCTGGAGGGCTCGGTCTATCCTGCTGTTTAACCAACTTTATTAAATGTCATCTCCCTTCAGGATCTAAATATGTCATGGTTCACCACAGCTTCTTTTTCTTATCTGTGAATTGCCATGCCGCCTTACAAAGGTAGTCAAGTAGTTTACTGCTGCCTTGCCCTTGGTTTTAAATATGTGGCTTTTCTTCCATTATACTGGCTGCCACCCAAGGCTAAAGAGCTCTTGTCTATCCCACTATTTAACCCATCACTAGGGGTTGCATAAAAAAAGATGAATTCCTACCTTTTCTAAAATTGTTAGTGGAAAGTGACCATAACAGACTAGACTTGAACTTTAACCTTTAATCTTTCTCAGGACAATGATTATTCTCAGATTATTTGATCTCATTTACTTTTTGAACTTGATAACCTTTTGACACCTGTAATGTTAGAGAAATAATTTTGACATCTTTTTTCCAATTACAACTTTTGTTGGTTGGTTCTTGTTACATTGTATTGGTCTTTCATATGCCTGTAAAATATATCTTGATCAGGCATGAACTCTACAAAACCTGTAAAGCTTTCCTTTTGGATTTGATGTCAGGATCTTATTAGCAGATTCTTTAACTGTTGCAACTTATATGGTGTGTGTGTGTGAGGTGGAGGGTCTGTAGAGAAAACTTGTTGGTCAAACACATCGTATAAGGTCATGGTTCACAAACAATGCAGCAGAAGTGAATAGCAGGTGACACAAGACAATGATTGAAGACAATCAAAGATTTAGAAACAGTTTTCAAAAATTCATGAATGCCAAAAATAAATATGATTTCAAATATTACTCTGGATTCCTTGTAATTACATGCATGAGTCCCAGTATAATTCCAGATGATGAGCTTTCTCTAAGAAACCATAACTAAGGTCTGTTCAATATAGTTGCAGTATAGACCACAGGTGGGCTCTGGGGTTGTTGAACATATATGCCTGAGCAGGCATCTGCAACAGGGATTGGCTATTCTAGGAAATTGAATATATTTATTATGGATTCCTTGTAATTGCATGCATGAGTCCCAGTATAATTCCAGATGATGAGCTTTCTCTAAGAAACCATAACTAAGGTCTGTTCAATATAGTTGCAGTATAGACCACAGGTGGGCTCTGTAGGTGTTGAACATATATGCCTGAGCAGGCATCTGAAACAGGGATTGGCTATTCTAGGAAATTGAAAATATTATTATGGATTACTTGTAATTGCTTGCATGAGTCCCAGTATAAATCGTTATAAATAATTGACCAATTTTATCATTGTGATATTTTTACATTAAATCAAGTATTAAGAATATAGTAAATAAGTTTCGTAAATTGGAGGAGAGAGTTATCAATGATAATGTTCTGACTTTGAATCTGCGATTATCTTCTTTTAGCCCTCTCAGTGGTTTTTATTTTTGATTTGAGGAAGTGTGAGGAAATATTCATTCTGAAAATGTCGCCTAGAGAAAAATATTTGGGAACCACTTTTTTCTAAAAATCATTTTCAAACAATTTGTCCAGCATGGCAGAGGTCCTAATATTTACATATTAGGGGGTCTTCTGTAGAGTGAATCTACTGGTGAAAAACATTCCGTAAGAGCTCAATGGAATTAAAAATAGGTGAGTTGACGGCCACTAGTCAGGTTTCTCAAATCCTTTTTGTACATATTCCCTTCACATTTCATTGGTGAGATTTAAGTTTCACTCGAGCAGCAGCTTCCCATGAACTGCTGCTTCCTGAAACTTACTCCCAAGAGGGTGCTTCCCCCAATCGGTACAATCTTAACCTGTTCAAGTTTAGAGCTAGCCATTATCTTCCCCACATACCCCCATAAACTGTGCTTCTTACATTGAAACTCTCTACCTCGAGTGACTCTCGAGCCTGAGTGAACATCATTGCCAAAATAAAAAGAAACATAGCAATGTGCAAACCATCACAATGCCTCATTTGATTTGTTATTTTTTCAATAAAGCATCTTGCTGCTCGTCTTTTCACAGGATAGAAATATACACGTTCCCTGCCATCCGACCTTATTTGGGAGAAAAGGTGACGCATTGGACTAGGTGACCTTCCACTTATACAAGGTAGAGTTTCAGGCCTCATATACCTACTGGGAGGTACTTTTGACAATTGATATGGCTAAATATCTGACTGACCTGTGGCTAGACAGTCCTATATACTAAAAAATAAATTTATTGTGTGTTGTGATAAAATAAGGAACAAATAGTAAAAGCTTATAAACTTGACATGTTTGGTCTTTCTTAAAGCTTCAGCAGACAATGAAATATGGAGGAAAAAAAACTGGAAATTTGAATTTTTGTGTTTTTTTTTTTTCATTGGTTAGGCAGACTTCACATGTATTTGTCTTGTCAAGCAGCGTTTGTTTGTAAAATTGATGTAAGTGTAAGTATCCTGATTCTCGTTTGTCTATGCTGGATTTGAATGATAAGGTATATTTGTATGTATGTATGTGTTTAGTAGATATTTTTATTTATGTTTAGTACTTGTCCGCATATTCATTTGGGGGACGTTTTTATTTAAAAAAAAAAAAGTGTAGTGGTAGTAGCCGGTTGACATATCTTAGATTTTTTTAAGTATAAGCTTTATAAAACGTTAGTGATGTAATTAAAATATTTATCTGAATTCCATCAAAGTATTTCCTGCTTAAAGAATATATATATATATATATATATATATATATATATATATATATATATATATATATATATATATATATATATATATATATATATATATTAATTAGGATGGCATTTATAAAATCAAAGTTATGGCCATTTTTGTTCTCATGTGTTATAAGCAAATGTACATAAATAAAAATGCCTACTAAACTCTCTCACACACACACACACACACCCTGGCCAGAAATTTCACCAAAAAAATACAAGTAAAAATAGTACCAAGCAATACTTTATGTATTTTAATTAGTAGTATTAAAAGGTAGAAAAGGACTAATAATTACCACTGAATTTCCAAATGATTACATTATTAAATCTAAAGTTAAAAGTTTTCTTATTTCAATATTTGTTTATTGAAATTGGTCTTTTTAAAAATATTGTAGGGTATTTGGGTAAAAAGTATCATCTAATTATTTAAAAACATATTTAATAAAAAGTACAATCATGGTACACTGACAAATTTTACTTGACAAACTAAAGAAAAACATAAAAATTAAAAAATACTAAAATTTTCTCTTTTTCATATTTCATTCTTTAATAAAAGCAAAACATGTTAGATTTATAAACATTTCCTGTTTGTTCCTTAACCTTCATTCTCTCACATCCTGATCTGCATTTGATACCAATGTATTGTTTTGTAAAATATTCTTTCTTTCACCTTGACTAAAGCTATCTGTCTATATTTCTGAGATGAGGTATTATGTACACTATTTACATTATTCGGACTATTGTCCTCATCTTTGTCGCCATATTTATTACGTTTCGGCTGTTGTACGCTCCAGCTTTCATCAGGTGGTTGGAATGTCGAACTGAATCCTTTATTTCGCTTACTGGGGTAGACTGTTCTAGTTCCACGTACTTATTTTTGGTTGTTCATATTTCAGTTATCTCCCATGAGAAGCTTGTAAATTTAAGCAGGCTTTCAACATGTATGAATAGGGCGTTGTGATTAGGGAGATGGTGGTGCTGTAGCCACAGGCAATAATATAGGAGGGTAGGGTCGAGTCTGTAAATATACCAATACATAAATATTTTAATTAGAAAGCATAAATAGTAGGCACTGATAATTGGTTTTAAATAGAATTTTATTCGTTAAAGTGTGAATAAAGTCCAATTGGGGAAAAAAAGAATAAAAACAAAATAACAGCTAATAGGAAAAACAATTTTGCTCATAGAAAAAATTTGCAACAAATTTTAAGTCAAGAACTAACAAAAAACGTGGTGGGCCATTATATAATCACTGCAGACATTTTGTTTGGATGTGTGAGAGAAAGAGAGAGACTCTAGATAAAGATTGTTCCATGGAAAAAGCAGGAAGTTCACAGTGGGGCCAGCAGAAAAACCAAAAATGAAAACGGAACTTCTGGGCGTTTCTATGAATTGGCTGAAATCGTATTAGTTGTGCTTGATTGTTGCTGAGTTTTTAACTGGACAATACAATTGGTCCCTTCGAATTTAGGCAGGTTCAATTCATACCGCAGTTCCAAAGTACGGGGTATGTAGCGTCCTCCCAGATAATGATGAGTTCCATGGAAACGACGAGCACACAGCTTTGGAGCCTTCAGGGAAATCAGCATTGCCGGTTGTAATGCATCCGCATTATCATTTTCATTGTCCCAACCTTGGGGGGGTAGAAAAAAACAAAAAACAATGCATTTGTATTTAATCTTTGAAAATCAGCATTTAAAATTCTGACACAAGAAAGAGAAAAAAAAACCTAAAGGTAAGTTCTTATCAAATATTCTTGAGGGGACAAGTTTTATTCATTTTCCAGACAGGCTGTAGAAAATTAGTAAAAGTTTATCAAAATGGCAAAAAATCCCATTGTATATAAAATCTCCAATTCAATCCAGGAGCCTTCTCCTGCCTGTTGGAGGAACCACTCCTTCCTAATTGAACATGTCTTTAGGGATATAGTCGTACCCACCATGCTTGGCCATGTGGTGAAACAGGACCAAGGAATTCCAACCTACATGTGGCTAAGAGGCCACAATGTCCCACCTGCACAGATGGAGCTACCATTTGCAATTTGGTTCTAGTGCTTTCAAAACTATTGCTAATTTGCATGCATGGTTGAAAACCCTGAATAAAAAGTGGGCTGCACAGACACTAGTATCTACAGAACTTGAAAACCCCGAATAAAAAGTGGGCTGTATAGACACTAGCTGGGGATTGCCACTGAAGGCTATAGGACTCACACTGTCCTGCTATTTGCGTAGAGCTGGCAGGGGAGGGAGAGATGAATTCCTACCTTCTCCAAGAGTATTTGCATGTAAGTGAATGTAGCAAACTCTACTGGAATTTGAAGTCAACTCTCTGATTGCTTAATCCAAGCTCCTACCTATTACTCCACGTGCGTTCACGTAAAATAAATGTATTTGGTGTGGCATGAGAAGGGGGGAGCAAGCTTTTTTTTCTTTTTTTTTTTTTTTGAAGATCAGCATTTAAAATTATGATCCCAAATACTGCTTGCGGGACCCGATGTAAAGTGCCTCCAGCACCTTCAGGTGAAAGAACGCAAGCCTTCCTTGTGCAAACAACGTGAGTGTTTGTTTGGGCTCGCTGTCATTTGCCTCTAGCTCCTTTTGCTCATAATTTTTTCCCCCTCCTCCTCCACATTTCCTTTTCATTGTACATTTTCTGTGTTTTTAATTTAAATTAAATCTCCCGTTGGAAGCCTGAAGAGCGGGAGTGAAACCGGTTGCTTCGCCTGTTTTTTTTGTCTAGTAATATCAAGCTTCATACTTTTATTGCGGTGATAAAATTTTGTACCTTCAAAAATATCTTTAAATATATATATATATATATACGAGGGTCTTTCAATAAATAAGGTGAATTTTTCGGTATAAGGACTTCTAATACAGATAGACGCTTACTCTTTTTTATTTTTTTTGTTTTACTTCTTTTTCACATGGATTTAATTTCTTTTGCAGATTAAAAAAAAACTTTGAGAGTTGTGGCGATTAACAAAGATGGCCGACCAAGAAGCATGCTCCAGGATTGAACAGCGGTCAGTTATCAAGTTTTTGGTTGCTGAAGGGTGGAAACCAGTTGAAATTCATAGGAGAATGTCAACCGTGTATGGTGCCACATGTTTCAGCCAAAAAAATGTCTACAAGTGGGCTAAATTGTTTAAAGAAGGACGGAGCAGTGTTGAGGATGAAGACAGGCCTGGGAGGCCTACAGAAGTGAGGCCTCCTGAGGTGATCGAATCAGTCAATGACCTCATTCAGTCTGACAGAAGGGTGACAGTGGATGACATTGCAAGGACTTTGAGCTTATCTGTTAGGACAAACGCAGGGGTCATCAGTCAGAAGGAGTTATCTTGCATCATGACAACGCAAGGCCTCACACAGCAGCACAAACGGTGCAGACCATCAACGAGCTGGGCTGGGAACTGCTCCCTCATCCCCCTTACAGCCTAGACCTTGCTCCTTCAGACTTTCACCTGTTTGGTCCCTTGAAAGTGTTCACAAGAGGCACAAAGTTTAAAAGTGACGATGAAGTCAAAAGTGTTGTGAGAGACTGGCTGAGACATCAGTCCAAAGATTTTTACGCTGAGGGAATACGGAAGCTTGTGCACAGATGGGAAAAGTGTGTGACAGTGCTGGGAGACTACGTTGAAAAATAAAAAGAAAAGAAAAAGTAAGCTTCTATCTGTATTAGAAGTCCTTATACCGAAAGATTCACCTTATTTATTGAATGACCCTCGTATATATATATATATATATATATATATAAAATATGTGTGTGTGCACAAAAGTTTGGGCAAGGCCAATATCGGGATCAACTGTGTGCAACTATTAAAGCAAGTTTGCAACATGCAGCCCCTCTCAATGATAGCCTTACCTGCCACTGTCATTTTGTTGCAGTACAATAAAGCAGGCCTTGTTGTCCATTCATGGAAACATGTGGCAATTGATCCTCAATCGCATGTTCCATCTGTCTAAAAGTTTGTAAAACTCCAGCAGGCCTTGGGAGACACGTGTGCCCATTAAAGTTGAGCACACCTTTATTTTACTGAACCCTTGTTTGTCGTTTGCCATGTATTGTTTATCACACTTTCAGTCCCGTAATTAGGAGCTGAGCTGATGCAATATCTTTCTATTCATGGAAATATATTGTGGCTATTTTTGATGAATGAAACGTTTGTCTATTATTGTATTGGTGCATTTCACCGACAATTTACAACGTTTTTCAATTCAATTAATCATATCTTCAGTTCAAGTTTTGATTTAATTTATATTGTAATCGAGATCGCTTGTTTTTCAGCGGTATGACTTTACATAATCATAACACTATAAGCCTTTTTGTATTGAGGTGTGTAAACACCCCAGGGGAATATCCATTTGTGGAAATCTAACGCAGTGTTAAGAAAGGGCTTTGTCAAAGAACAGAGACTCCATCATTTGAACACATTTAACAGTAACAACTAAAATGGCTGCCATATTATGATTAATATATTTAATTAAGGAATATGATTAATTATGAAAATGGTAATGATGTTAAGAGATTTGTAATGGACCCTCTTAAGAAAATAAAGGAAATGCCCAATCCAGAGGTTTCTTTAACAGCATTGCTGTGACAAGTCCTTTGATTGGTCAGTTGATGAGCCAATAACAGCCCTGCCTTAGAAGACAATTTAGAAACCCCTTTTACCACTGACTGTCAGCAGTTTAAAATGTACCAAGCTGCCTTCTGGCTAACAACCATGGGGAAATGTCAACGAACATGTACATACCATTTGGATAAATATCTCTATTATTAGAATAAAAATTTGTTTTCCAATGTGTGGAAAAAGTTTCAAGAGGAGCCGACAACATCACCTAATATAATCCCAGGAAGAAACCATTCAGTTCTTGTCAAGAAAGTCACTTCAGCCATCAAGAATTTGGTGAAGAGAAATCCATGAGAAAAATGACAAAAGAGGTGGGGATTGTGAAAGATGATTTCAGAGATAAAATCATACAATGTTGATAAACTGCTCTCCAGTGCCTCCAAGCAAAAAGACGGCTTTTGGTGGCAGGGAGGAGTGATGTTGGCAGAGATGTACAGTGTGCTGCAATCTGTGTTTTGGTTGGACAAGAAGTTTTTCACTGTGGAGGCTCTGTTCAAGCAAATATGGGTATCCCAATCTTCCTTTGAAGTGGGTGGGGCTGAGCTGGGCCCTTCAATCATCTACCCACTGAGCTAGAGAAAGAGACCTCTCTGTAAACCCCTATGCGGACACAGGGCTCCTGTGGTGGAAGTGCCACTCAGACAGCTTCTTCTTCAGAACCGTTGTTTTGTGAAATGAACTCCCAAGAAAATGCTTCCCTGATCAGTACAATGTTAACCTCTTCAGGGTTGAGGGTCAACTTTTTACCTATTTTAAATATCCTCATGAGATGCACTTCTTGCACCATAATACGCTACAATGAGTGGCTCTTGGTCCTTCTGTTGAACAATAGTATTAAAAACATATATATACAGTGTATATTTTGGCAGCATGTTTTCATTAAGATATGTCTAAATAATTTAGACAAATTTTTTTTTCTCCTTAGTTTTAATAGGATCCTCCTGTAATTATGGATAAGTTTCTTAGTATCCTTAAAAAAGGAAGAAAGAAAATTACCATGTTGATGCATATTTATTTTATTCCAGTTTAGGCCAAAAATAAGGTACTGTTGTCATATATGGTTATGTGTTGGATATCAGTTTTTATATATATATATATATATATATATATAGCATAATGAAAGATCGGGGCCCGATCAGAAATATCAAATATATATAAATACTTTCACAAAAAAACATTCAATTTTTTTTAATTTGCAACTTTTCAGTTGTTTTTTCTATAATATATATATATATATATATATATATATATATAAATTTATGAAATTAAATTTCATATTTTTGTTGTAAACTGTTAAGAACCCCCAAAAACAATCTATAAATTGACTTTTATATGTTTAAGTTTTTTTACAATTCTACTCATTGTTTTTTAAAACAACAAACATTTCCGAGTAGTAGTTAAAATAAAAATAGTATCATGGGGGGAAAAAAATACTGTCTCTTCGACACTCCATTTTATTGCCGACCTGGAAGACTATATTTGCAAAATCAGATGATACTAATGAAAAAAGCATTTGAAAATCTTACCAGATGGAATGTCAATGCTGCAAATTGGATTTTCAACCTTTTTTAGGGTCTCCAAAAGTACGCCAAAATCTCCTTTCACGGGTCCTGCATGTTGGATGCCATAAATTGCATCAATGACCAGATTGTAAGCAGAATCGATGAGATGGGCTTCACTTGGAAAGAACGACAGAAAGGGCATATCCATGCGTTCACACTGTAATCTCAGGTTTTCAAAGATCTGTTTGTTTGATGTTTTGGGGTAGAATATGGAGGGTTTGTATCCCTACAAGGAAAGAAACACCAAATCTTATTAAGGCCATCGCCGGATGGATGGATATTTGCTGATGG
>OZ038509.1:24909704-24912204 GCA_964036315.1 Acanthosepion esculentum
GTGTCCCAGTATCAGTTATTTACCTGTTTATATTTGGTAAAATATTTATTAGTAATCACTCGTGGTACTTTCATCATAAAGAATTATGTTCTTTTTTAATTATGATGGCATTTGTAAAATCAAAATCATGGCCAGTTTTGTCCCTGTGTATTACATGAGAGTTTAAAGGTTATCTAAACATAAATCTCTCTTATGTTCTTAGATAGGTCTCATTAAAGATAACTGACAAGATATTGCAATTAAGCTTTTTATTTATTATAATTATATAAAAGTTCTAGTCTGTGGGCATCAGATGATAATGTATATTCGTGTGTGTGGGTGTTTCTTGTAGACATTGTTGTTTTCGCACATGTTGATTTGGGAATGTTTTTACGTACCTACCATTTGTTTTATGTTTGATTCTTTAAGAATGGATTCACTAAAGTTTGGTGATGTAATCTTTTCGACATATGTTTATCATTGGTAATATAGTTATTAGCAATTCCTCAAAGTACTTTGATTTTTACCCCCATGCAAGGCAATAAAGCCACCAAGACAAAAGGGGTTACAAGGTGTGGAGGAATTAGGAACAGAAACATTAATAATGAGTGGAAAGAGAAACGAGTAATCAGGAGGACAGTAGATAGCAATTGACATTGCATTTCAATTTTTGTAGATTAAAGTTGGTTGGAAAGCAAAGACCCGCTAGTAATAATAGACATTATGTTTGTTTGTTAATTTGCGAATATTTTTACCATACATACCATTTTGTTTTAGATAAACATACGTTAGATTCTTTAAGAATGGATTCAATAAAAGTTGGTGATGTAATATAATGGTTTTGACGTGTGTTTATAGTTGGGAAATAAAGTTATTAATAATTCTTCAAGGTACTTTCATTTTTTTTTATCAGCATCACCCCATGCAAGGCAGTAAAGCCACTAAATCACAAGGGTGTGGTTGGTATTTTTGCTGCACCCTCTGTGTGTGTAATCAACATTATGTTTGGTGGTTTTGTGTGTTGATTTGGGAACATTTTACATATATACCATTTGTTTTAGATAAACACACGTTAGATTCTTTTAAGAATGGATTCAATCAAGGTGGTAATTTAATATAATGTTTTGACGTGTGTTTATAGTTGATAATATAGTTATTAATCAGCTCACAAAGTACTTTGATTTTTTTAAAAATTGGTATTACCCATGCAAGGCAATAAAGCCACTAAGACAAAAGTGGTTACAAGGTGTGGAGGAATTAGGAAAAGAAACATTAATATGGAGCAGGAAGAGGAAAGAGTAATCAGGAGGACAGGAGATAATGACTGACATTGCATTTCAATATTTGAAGATTAAAGCAAGGCAGTTCAGCCACTAAGACATAAGGGGTTACTGGGTGGGGAAGAATTAGGAAAAGAAACATTAATATGGAGCAGGAAGAGGAAAGAGTAATCAGGAGGACAGTAGATAATGACTGACATTGCATTTCAATATTTGAAGATTAAAGCAAGGCAGTTCAGCCACTAAGACATAAGGGGTTACTGGGTGGGGAAGAATTAGGAAAAGAAACATTAATATGGAGCAGGAAGAGGAAAGAGTAATCAGGAGGACACTAGATAATGATTGACATTGCATTTAAATATTTGAAGATGAAAGCAAGGCAGTACAGCCACTAAGACATAAGGGGTTACTGGGTGGGGAAGAATTAGGAAAAGAAACATTAATATGGAGCAGGAAGAGGAAAGAGTAATCAGGAGGACAGTAGATAATGACTGACATTGCATTTCAATATTTGAAGATTAAAGCAAGGCAGTACAGCCACTAAGACATAAGGGGTTACTGGGTGGGGAAGAATTAGGAAAGAAACATTAATATGGAGCAGGAAGAGGAAAGAGTAATCAGGAGGACAGTAGATAATGACTGACATTGCATTTCAATATTTGAAGATTAAAGCAAGGCAGTTCAGCCACTAAGACATAAGGGGTTACTGGGTGGGGAAGAATTAGGAAAAGAAACATTAATATGGAGCAGGAAGAGGAAGAGTAATCAGGAGGACAGTAGATAATGACTGACATTGCATTTAAATATTTGAAGATTAAAGCAAGGCAGTACAGCCACTAAGACATAAGGGGTTACTGGGTGGGGAAGAATTAGGAAAAGAAACATTAATATGGAGCAGGAAGAGGAAAGAGTAATCAGGAGGACAGTAGATAGTAATTGACACTGCATTTAAATTTGTGAAGATTAAAGTTGGATGGAAAGCAAGGAAATGGAAGCAGTCATAGTAGTAGCAGACATCATGTTTGCATGTTCATTTGGGAACATTACCATTTGTTTTAGATAAACATACGTTGGATTCTTTAAGAATGGATTCAATAAAGGTTGGTGATATCTGTTTTTGTCATATGTTTACAGTTGGTCATATTTTTATTAATTAGCTCACAAGTGTATTTTTAATGTAAAGAATTATATTCGTTTTTAATTAGGGTGACATTAGTAAAATCAATTTTACTCTTAATTGT
>OZ038509.1:24919704-24922204 GCA_964036315.1 Acanthosepion esculentum
ATATATATATATATTGCTTTATGAGATATATATATATATATATATATATATATATTGCTTTGAGATATATATATATATATATATATATATTGCTTTATGAGATATATATATATATATATATATATTGCTTTATGAGATATATATATATATATATATATATTGCTTTATGAGATATATATATATATATATATATATATATCTCATAAAGCAATATATATATATATATATATATATCTCATAAAGCAATATATATATATATATATCTCATAAAGCAATATATATATATATATATCTCATAAAGCAATATATATATATATATATATCTCATAAAGCAATATATATATATATATATATCTCATAAAGCAATATATATATATATATATATATATATATATCTCATAAATCTATATATATATATATCTCATAAAGCAATATATATATATATATATATATATATATCTCATAAAGCAATATATATATATATATATATATCTCTCATAAAGCAATATATATATATATATATATATATATCTCATAAAGCAATATACTATATATATCTCTCATAAAGCAATATATATATATATATCTCTCATAAAGCAATATATATATATATATATATATATATCTCATAAAGCAATATATATATCTCATAAAGCAATATATATATATATATATATATATATATCTCATAAAGCAATATATATATATATATATATATATATATATATATATTGCTTTATGAGATATATATATATATATATATATCTCATAAAGCAATATATATATCTCTCATAAAGCAATATATATATATATATATATATATATATATCTCATAAAGCAATATATATATATATATATCTCATAAAGCTATATATATATATATATATATATATATATCTCATAAAGCTATATATATATATATATATATATATATCTCATAAAGCTATATATATATATATATATATATCTCATAAAGCAATATATATATATATATATATATATATATATATATATATATATATATATCTCATAAAGCAATATATATATATATATCTCATAAAGCAATATATATATATATATATATATATCTCATAAAGCAATATATATATATATATATATATATATATATATATATATCTCATAAAGCAATATATATATATATATATATATATATATATATCTCATAAAGCAATATATATATATCTCATAAAGCAATATATATATATATATATATATCTCATAAAGCAATATATATATATCTCATAAAGCAATATATATATATATATATATATATATCTCATAAAGCAATATATATATATATATATATATATCTCATAAAGCAATATATATATATATATATATATATATATATATATCTCATAAAGCAATATATATATATATATATATATCTCATAAAGCAATATATATATATATATATATATATATATATATATCTCATAAAGCAATATATATATATATATATATATATATATATATCTCATAAACCAATATATATATATATATATATCTCATAAAGCAATATATATATATATATATATATATATATATATATATATATATATCTCATAAAGCAATATATATATATATATATCTCATAAAGCAATATATATATATATATATCTCATAAAGCAATATATATATATATATATATATATATATATATCTCATAAAGCAATATATATATATATATATATATATATATCTCATAAAGCAATATATATATATATATATCTCATAAAGCAATATATATATATATATATATCTCATAAAGCAATATATATATATATATATATCTCATAAAGCAATATATATATATATATATATATATATATATATATATATCTCATAAAGCAATATATATATATATATCTCATAAAGCAATATATATATCTCATAATGCAATATATATATATATATTATATATATATATCTCATAAAGCAATATATATATATATATATATATATATATCTCATAAAGCAATATATATATATATATATATCTCATAAAGCAATATATATATATATATATATATATATATCTCATAAAGCAATATATATATATATATATATATATCTCTCATAAAGCAATATATATATATATATATATATCTCATAAAGCAATATATATATATATATATATCTCATAAAGCAATATATATATATATATATATATCTCATAAAGCAATATATATATATATATATATATATATCTCATAAAGCAATATATATATATATATCTCATAAAGCAATATATATATATATATCTCATAAAGCAATATATATATATATATATCTCATAAAGCAATATATATATATATATCTCATAAAGCAATATATATATATATATATCTCATAAAGCAATATATATATATATATCTCATAAAGCAATATATATATATATATCTCTCATAAAGCAATATATATATATATATATATATATATATATATCTCATAAAGCAATATATATATATCTCATAAA
>OZ038509.1:24924704-24999704 GCA_964036315.1 Acanthosepion esculentum
CTCTGTCTTTTTTACAAATACTTTCACTGTAATTGCTCCGATGAGCTGTTTTCACTGGTTCCCAGGCCTCATCAATTTAAGCGTCCTACGAGGCTGGCATCCTGTTCCCACCCCTTCATTGAAACTGTTAGATGTAGACGTCTCTTCTACTCCAATAGCTTCATGTCTCGCACATCTCGCCTGTGGAACTCCCTTCCTTATTCCTGTTTCCCTGACAAATATAATCTCCAACTATTTAAGTGTAATGTCAATCGACATCTCCAGTTGCCTTGATCTATCCACTTCCCTTTTCCACATCCTTTCACCTTTCATTCCTATCTGCTCTTGCTCCAAATCTTCTGTAACCCCCTTGCCTTGATCGATCCACTATCTTTCTCCACATCCTCTCCTTTACCACTCCTATCTGCTCTCCCTCCAAACCTTCTGTAACTCCTTGCGTGCTAGTGGCTTCCAGCCTTGCTTGGGGTGATAAGCTTAAAAAAAAAAAAAACTTATACAGAAAGTTCTTGAGAATGTTACTATTGAATTTTGCCAAAATATAAGTCTGCACCCCAGATTTTTTTCAAAAATCTCCTTTCCTAAAAGACATACTTCTTTCCCAAGCCAACATAGATGACTATAAAATTTAAAAAAATATTTAGGTACTGATTAGGTTTGACATTGCTTAACTTCAGTGGTCATACGAGTACAAATGTTTCAATGTGATGAGTCTTGCACGGTTAGGCACGTGAAAATTCAGATACACATTTTAGAATACTCATCTTACATGATCATACACAGATTGCATAAAGTCTAGAGCCTTTAACTTCTCTGTTTAGTGTTACTTTTTACAGGTTATCACCCCTTTATAGGTTTTTAAAACTAAAATATATTTTTTAATTGTAAGTATCAATTTTAAAAAGTTTTTTCTGGAGCAAATATTAGATTCATAATATTTTGGAAATAATGATTTTTCAAGATAGCTATCCTACTGTTTAACCCATAGCTGGGGAAAGTAATGGATTCATACTTTCCTGAGGGTTTTTGCACATAAGAGAATGTAATGAATTTAGCTTTCTCTGAATTCTTGTTCCAAACTCTTTCATTTACCCCCATCACACTGAAAATCATTTTTATCTACAAACATTATTAATACAATATTTACTCTCCAAAAATAACCTACAAAAGGTTGATAAACCATAAAAAAATCAATCAAACATTTAGCATTCATTGACTGAGCAGCAAGTACTGCTTTCGACTGAAATTTATAAAATCTTTCTCTTGAAACAATTTTTCAGGAAAATAGGTTTCTCGAGTTCAGTAACTGTTCTCGTTCTTTCCAGTATTGATGGGGTTTCCTTTCTAATCTTTTGTTCAAAGTCATGTGGAATATCAACATCTTGATTATGTCGTTATTTTCTCTTTGAGTTACATGTGCTTCTCATTTTAGTTGTTGTTGCTGTTGGTAGTCCTCAAGTGATGTGGTTTCTGTTATTTGGTCCAGTTCTTTGTTTGGGATTCTCTATCCCCACTCTACGAAGTTCAAAGAAGAATGACCTTTACCAAGATCCTCAGGCTTCATTTGTTTATAGCCTTTTTTCACTTAGGAGCTGGTTTTATACAGTTGACAGTTTAGATATAAAACTCTCAATCTGATGAGACTATTTAAGAATATGACTTGAGTTTTCAGATGAAACCAAAATAGAACTGAATTCTAATTGATTGATTTGTTTTTGACAGCTTATCAACCCTTTTCAGGTTATTTAAAGCCAGAGGATATTTTTACATTATAAGAGTTGTTTTTGGAGATGATAATGTTTTTTACTGATACATGTCATACTAATTAACCCGTAGTTGGGGATGTGACAAGAGGCGGATTCATATGTTTTTCAATTTGGGCGTAAGTGAATGTAATGAACCTGATTGGAATTGGAACTTGGCTCTGATATCAAATTCCAACCTATTATCCATTACACAACTGCACCTGGAACAGTATACGGTTTTTGTATGGTCACCAAATGTGACCATAAAAGAACTAGTGCATCATTGTAAGCCATACTGAATTCTAATGCAATTAGTGTATCTCTAAAGATCAACTGGTACAAGAAACAGTCCAAAAGCATGCAACAAAGATCAAATTTGGTGGTTCAGGTTTAATGTTTTGGGTTGACATCAAAAGCAATGGCAAACGAAATTGCTAAAAATTGATGGAACCCTGAACAACGAAAAATATATTATTTTTGCTAAAGTCCCACCAATTGCCAGAAATAGCAGAAGTTGGAATATTCCAACAAGATGGATACCCTTGCCATAACAAAGAAATTTCTATTGATGGAGGCATAATAGTGTTACAAGATTGGCCTGCATAAAGCCCTGACCATAACATAAACCTATTTTGAAAGAATTGAAAACTCAAGTGAGAAATCCAAAAAAATCTTGTAATATAACAAATCAAACAAGAATTGGTACTCAGCAATTCTGAGCCATTATTGTTATGGTGACCTATCTACCTTAGAATGAACTCTAACTCCTTCATAAATACTAACCTGCGAGACTTCCTAAGGAGGCAGTCGGGACGCAGTGTAACCTGACAGTTCAGACGGACACTTCTATCTGCTGACTAATAACTCTTATTTTGTACAAATGTTTTGTTATTTCAATACACTTGTTCAACCTACCTTCTTCTTTCCGTGTCTTTCTTTCTCGTCTCTAACAAGCCACAACTACTATCCATTACATCAGCCACACATTCAATCTTACAGTAAATAGTATTCCCAAATGGTCACCCATATAGGTACTGACAAAGCTTGAGGTTGCTTAACTTCAGTGATTGTACAGAAACTGGTGTTTCAATGTGATATAGCCGTAAGCCGTACTAAATTCTAATGCAAGAGTGTATGTCCAAAGATCAATTTGTACAAGAAATAATCCAAAAGTATGCAACAAAGATGGTAAAATTTGGTGGTTCAGGTTTAATGTTTTTGCTTCACATCAAAAGCAATAGCAAAAGGAAGTTGATAAAAATTGATGGAACCCTGAACAACAAAAAGTATATTATTTTTGCTAAAGTCCTACCAATTGCCAGAAATAGTAGTAGGTGAAATATTCCAACAAGATGGATACCCTTGCCATATAATCTTGCCTAACAAAGAGGTTTCTACTGATGAAGATTTTTTGGAATAATGGAAAGCCATTTTCTAAAGGAGTTACAAAGACAGCCATTATCAATTTAATTTCAGAATGGAGAAAAATCCTCAAGCCATTCGGAAAGAAGTTCCTAAAAGACAGAATCTGGATAGAGTGATAAAGATCCGAAAGAAGGTTGACATAACAAATAAAAGACAGGAAGAGCAAGAGAAAAATCATTTTGAACAGATTTCTTACTACATATAATCCTCATTAAATGTTGGAAGATATTTACATCAACAGAATGAGAAAGACCAAAATGTCGACAGTATCAAAAATGATTCTAAACACAATCAGACAAGAAACAAGACCATTCGAAGACCTCATAACAAAAGTCAGGAAGTGAAAGGTGAAATGGTATGAGTATGTCATATGTGCCAACAATCTTTCCACTGCTGTCATACAAGGTACCACCTTAGGCAGAAGAACATGATGGAAAGAGGAGAAAAATGCACTGAAAATATTACTGTGTTCCTTCAAAGAGATTCCGACATTGGCACATCAACCCTACGACAATTTCCAGTCCTGGAACTGATTCTGATAAATGATGATTTTTACATGAAAGAAATTCTATGAATGTGAATTCATTTTCTCATTTAGAACTGGGATATTTTTCTTTCTATCTTGTCAGCCACTCCAGGACAATCATTGCTTTCTTTTTAATCTATAAATAATCTACCATCAAATTCCTTACGTGTCCTGGGTAAGATGATAAACTACATCCAACAGCAAGGCCTCTGATCAGGAGGATTTGAGGAGCATGGAACAACATCTTAATTACTGGTGTTCCCAGGTCCACCCTATAGGCAACTAGTTAACTATGAAATTGTAAAAACAGGTTTCAATACCAGCAATACATTTTTGAAGGAAAAAATGTTATCAGCAATACATTTTTGAAGAAAATTGGAAAAAATATTACCAGCAATAAAAACCTTACCAGCATTAAATAACCCAATAAGGTTGATATGCTGTAAAACAAACCAATTCTTTACAAGATGAAAAAGATGCAAGTGAACAAAAAAAAAATATCTTTTTTTCTGTCACTCCCAAAAGGTTGAAAAAATTTGGGGACTTGAAAACAAAATGCTGAAACTTCAGCCTGACAAATGTCGTAAATTTTATTCACTTGATCAGATTTAAACAAGTTTTGATTCCGTGCAAAAAGCTGTTAAATTCACATAACTAAAGATTATTTTTTCTTTTTAATCTTAACATATTTGGGGGAAAAAGCAAAAAGTTTTTTTTTTTTCTTTTATTCAGACATTGCATGTGTCAATTCAATACAAAAACAGGTGACATTTTTTTTAACAGCATTTTGCCGCACAGTGAATGATATTAACAAGAACAAGTCACACTGGCATTTCAGTATTTCTTCATCATCAGTTACCAACCATCACCTGAGGAAGTACAACTGTAGTATTGAAACCTGAAAGTTTTTGATCATTTAAAATGTTTTTATTATAATAAAAATATTATAATAATATTTTACTCTACTTTGTATTGAGCACTTTTTAAAAAAGTAAATGCTACGAATTGCGGATTTTTATTCCATTTGTTCTTTCTCTTATTTGGATATTTCTTCATCTAACATGTAAAACATTTCTCACATAATGATTTTTACATTTCATCTAATATTTATATTACATTTATATATAACTGTTGTGGTGTCCTTCCTCTAAAGAGTCTGTGTTGGACTCTTCTGCCTACTATGAGATTAGTAGGAGAGAAGGCCTTGGGGAAACAGTCGAATAGATTTAACGCTGGTCAACCAGTACACACTAATTAGTCATGTAATACTCTTCTGTTGTACTTACTGTTTAATATATGATATATCTGTAACACTTGTTTTGTTATTTCTTTAACCATTTACTTGGTTGCAACATCTTGGAACGCCTTCTCTCCTACTAATCTTATAGTAGATGGAAGAGTCCAACATAGACTCTTTAGAGGGAGGACACAACAATAACTATATCAACTGCTAAGAAAGTTGTTTCACTGTGTAGTGCAAGACAATTTTTAACTCCAGAATCTTACCCCAAAATATAAAAAATAAACCAAATAAACACCTGGCTACAAACTGCAACTGAGAGCGAATTACATCTCTACTTTATATAATAATGACTTGTAAAATAGATACAAAATAAAAACAGATCTTAAAACTACCTAATTTGGCATGAAATGACCCATGGGGTTGGTGTGCCAGTAAAATAATGTATCTAAATCTCCAGAGTCTATCTTTCATATCTATGTCTACTATACATCCATGCTTAAAATATGACTGCTATATATGGTCTAGTACTTCTGGAATTCATCTAGAGCTCCTTGATAAAATCCAAAGAAGAATTAGCAATATTATTGGCCCCAATCTGGTGTCTCTGCTTTCCCCACTGCATCCGTGTACCTTTTCTATAAATACTTTCATGGCTGCTGTTTGGATGAACTCTTCTCCATGGCACCGAAACATTATGAAATTAAACACAGTACAAGACTGGAGTTAAGATCTCATCAATTTACAATTGAGCTGGCGAGATGTAGCCGTAAGTTCTATGCTAACAGTTTCTTTTCTCACACTTCCTGCTTGTGGAACACCCTTCTGGCTCCATGCTTTCCAGCTAACTTTAATCTTCAAATATTTAAAGGCAATGTCAACTGCTATCTACTGTCCTTCTGATTACTCTTTCCTCTTCCCACTCATTCCCTTGTGTCTTAGTGGCTTTACTGCCTTGCTTGGGGTGAACTTGATTTAAAAAACAAAACAAAAAAAACCCAAAAACATGTATAATCCAAATATTATAGGACACAAGCAGTACAATCTTTGTTTTTTTTAGTAATATTATTTAGTAATATTCATCTAGTATTAATTTATACTATTTAGTAATATTTTTAGGAATATTAATCTAATTTGTATTTTACTAAACCCATATCCTCTTGGTGTCATTCTAAACTGACACTGCCTTTTTTCCAGATACAGGGAGTCTTGACTTATGACTTTGTGTATCCTGTTCTTTTTATTGTCCTTACTCATCAATAATGTTTTCTCAATTTCCTTCACTCTCAGTAACCCCTTGCATCTTAGTGGCTTTATCAGCTTTTTGGGGGTGAAATGGTTAAAAATATATATATATATATATATGGGTTTCTTTTGGCTGTTATGATAACTTGCTATATTGTATTGGTTTGTAGACAATTATTAGATAGTGGGATTTTGAGTTTGTGCCACTGTGGGTGTTTGTGGATGACTGGTAATTTTTCAAATATAAATCATTTGTTCATTTAAACTACTACATTTATTGAAACAAAGCAAGTTCAGTTGACCATTGATGACAATTCCAGACCAAAGTAACTATAAACAATTGTTTTTTGCTATCCTCTGCCAGCCGCAATGATGGAGAAAGCATTATCTCAAACCATCACCAGTGAGACACGCTGCAAGAGCCACTCCGTTTCGCGAGGCTCGTCCCTTAATCGAGAGGCAATCACGCCAATCCTCTGAAGGAACGCCATTGAACGAGGGCCAATAATCCCTGAAGTCTCCACTGCCACAGGAGTAAAAAGAAAATCTATCAGGAAGAGAAGAATATTTCACTATTTTTTTTATCTCTGCGTCCCGGGCGACGAACCCCGACTCAACCGCGGACCTGATCTAATTACTGGCCGGAAATGTATCGTATCTGCACAGGTTGCATCCCAAATCAACGACTTACCCATTTTAAAAGGGAAGATGGTAATGCCATCCAGCCGCTTTCCATCACCACAGTCGATGCCTACGGGTTCGATTTGGGAAGGGAACCCAGCTGCATCCAAACCTCTTTTGATGATGTCGTTAATTGCTGCATGCCGTGGAAAGCGGCTGGCACTACGACGACAGGAGAGAGGATGCAAACCAAACTCATCGATGGAGGCTCCAGATCTGCATCTGTGACGCTCACATAATTTGAGTCCAAGATGGATCGCTACTCCGACCCGAGTGCACTCATCATCTAGAAGGGTACCGGTAGATGAAGAGGGAACTAAAAATGACTTCAACGGGCTGGCTTATCATCTTTTCCTGTTATACAGGGGTTGTTGTCAGACAGGGAAATTAACCTTCCAATACAGATATGCATTTCAATTTCATTCAAATTGTGTCTATATATGTTTGCATAGGTGTGCATGTCAATTTTAATTCAATGATAAATTTAAAAATACTTGTGCAAAATTTCAAATAATCTCTAAAATACAAGTTTATTAATTTCAAATAATTTCCGAAAAGTTCAATAAAACCTTACAATTATAATTTCATTTTTCAGCCCAGGGTAGGGGTTAACCAGTATTATTGACCATTATTATGGTTGGCCAGTGAATGTATTAATCCAACGTATTATTCAGACTCAGTTGGTTTGTGTGTATGTGTATACATTAAATAGCACAAGCACATATGTCACACATACATATATACATCATATATACACAAGGAAAGTCATATACAGACAATGCGTGATGGATATAATATAGATTGTATCTCTTTAATAACAGAAGAAAGAAAGCTGTGGAGAACCATGGCTGCTCATATTCTGAAGAGATATAGCACTTACAGCAGTGGTTCCCAAACGTTTTTTTCTCTGGGCCACATTTTTGGGCCTCACCAAATTTTATGTAATAAAAAAACAGAGAGTGGGTTCAAGGGAGATAACTGCAGATTCAAGGTGAGAACATTATTATTGGTAAATTCTGGAAGGAATTAAGGTTATATTTACAAGGCTGAAAGTTGCCAGAAGGCTTGAAGCATCTGTCTATATTTCTGAGATGAGGTATTATGTACACTATTTGCATTATTCGGACTATTGTCCTCATCTTTCTCACCATGTTTATCACAACGTTTCGGCCGTTGTAGACTCTGACCTTCTTCAGGTGGTTGGAATGTCGAACTGACCCCTTTATTTCGCTCACCGGGGTACATTGTTTTAGTTTCACGTGCCATGTTTAATGGATGTCAGTTATCAGTTATCTCCTGTTAATTCCCCTCTCCAAGTTCTCCACTGCCTTAACCAGGTATTGAACTCAAACTCTTTGGGTCACTGGATCTAACGCCTTTATCCATTGTGCCATGTGTCCACATGGCACAGTGGATAAAGGTGTTCAGTTCGACATTCCAACCACCTGAAGAAGGCCGGAGCGTACAACAGCTGAAATGTTGTGATAAACATGGCGACAAAGATGAGGATAATAGTCCGAATAATGTAAATAGGCTTGGAGCAATTACCAAAATTCTCTTTAATTATTTCACTTTGCCTTTCTACGATGCTTCATCCAAATTCTGTGAGATGAACAAATACTTCAGCTCCAAAATCAAGAAAAGAATTATATTGACTTAAAATTTCTTTATTTCTTTTAACTTTTTTGACATTCCTTATTTAAAATTTTGGAACTAAAAATTATTTGGAATTGTTTGATATCTTAGCATAGTGGTTCCCAAACATTTTCCGCACTCTGGGTTTCTCTTTCAGAATGAAAATTTGCTCGCGCCTTACCAAATATTATGTGATAAAAAGTACATTTAAAATAAAAAACAGAGAGGGGATTAAAGGGAGATAACTGAGGATTCGAAGTCAGAACATTATCATTGATAACTCTCTCCTCCAATTTGCAGACCCTAGTTAATTATATTCTTAATGTTTGATATAATGCAAAAATATCACAATGATAAAATTGGTCAATAATTATATATATTATTATACTGGGACTCGTGTATGAAATTACAAGTAATCCATAATAATATTTTCAATTTTTCCATCCTCACCTGCTAACCTCTCCTGCCACACCTATGACGCTCACCACACCCCATACTGTTTGCGAATCACTGACAGAGGAATTTTACTTTGTCAGTTTTAGGACTTGTTCATTAAAATATTAGAAACAAGAAATTTACTTTTCTGTACAGGAAAAATTCAAATTTCTGGTGCGAAGAAATGAGATTTTTCTTTGCTCTCAATTTCTTAATATTAACCAATTACTAACCAAGACCAACTGAGTTACATTTTTCAAACACTAAGATGATGAATTTTAAGACATTATAGATTTTTCTAGAAGCGTGAAAAATAGATTGATATATTTTTAAAATCATTTATATGATGAAAATTATACAACACAAGAAACATTTCTTGTGGCTTCTGCATTTTAATTGGGTGTATTAAAAATAATGTTTAAAAGTTCGAAGAAGGATAAAAATGGAAAGTTATTCAAGCAGGTATCCTTCAATTTATTTTCAAACCACTGTCAGATTTTTTTATGTAATTACTAACAGGAATCAGTTAATAAGGCATTAAATTATGGTTCAGACAAAAACAACAATGAAGATGATCATAGTCCAAAACATTCATTGAATATTAACAACAATTCATCTGAAAGTCTGACAAAAACAACAATGAAGATGAGGATAGTCCAAAACATTCATTGAATATTAACAACAATTCATCTGAAAGTCTCTGACAAAAACAACAATGAAGATCAGGATAGTCCCAAACATTCATTGAATATTAACAACAATTCATCTGAAAGTCTCTGACAAAAACAACAATGAAGATGAGGATAGTCCCAAACATTCATTGAATATTAACAACAATTCATCTGAAAGTCTTTGATAAAAACAACAATGAAGACGAGGATAGTCCAAAACATTCATTGAATATTAACAACAATTCATCTGAAAGTCTCTGACAAAAACAACGATGAAGACGAGGATAGTCCAAAACATTCATTGAATATTAACAACAATTCATCTGAAAGTCTTTGATAAAAACAACAATGAAGACGAGGATAGTCCAAAACATTCATTGAATATTAACAACAATTCATCTGAAAGTCTCTGACAAAAACAACAAGGAAGATACGGATAGTCCAAAACATTCATTGAATATTAACAACAATTCATCTGAAAGTCTTTGATAAAAACCACAATGAAGATGAGGATAGTCCAAAACATTCATTGAATATTAACAACAATTCATCTCCAAGTCTTTGATAAAAACAACAATGAAGATGAGGATAGTCCAAAACATTCATTGAATATTAACAACAATTCATCTGAAAGTCTTTGATAAAAACAACAATGAAGATGAGGATAGTCCAAAACATCATTGAATATTAACAACAATTCATCTCCAAGTCTCTGACAAAAACAACAATGAAGATGAGGATAGTCCAAAACATTCATTGAATATTAACAACAATTCATCTCCAAGTCTCTGACAAAAACAACAATGAAGATGAGGATAGTCCAAAACATTCATTGAATATTAACAACAATTCATCTGAAAGTCTCTGACAAAAACAACAATGAAGATGAGGATAGTCCAAAACATTCATTGAATATTAACAAAAATTCATCTGAAAGTCTTTGATAAAAACAACAATGAAGATGAGGATAGTCCAAAACATTCATTGAATATTAACAACAATTCATCTGAAAGTCTCTGACAAAAACAACAATGAAGATGAGGATAGTCCCAAACATTCATTGAATATTAACAACAATTCATCTCCAAGTCTCTGACAAAAACAACAATGAAGATGAGGATAGTCCCAAACATTCATTGAATATTAACAACAATTCATCTGAAAGTCTTTGATAAAAACAACAATGAAGACGAGGATAGTCCAAAACATTCATTGAATATTAACAACAATTCATCTGAAAGTCTCTGACAAAAACAACGATGAAGACGAGGATAGTCCAAAACATTCATTGAATATTAACAACAATTCATCTGAAAGTCTTTGATAAAAACAACAATGAAGACGAGGATAGTCCAAAACATTCATTGAATATTAACAACAATTCATCTGAAAGTCTCTGACAAAAACAACAAGGAAGATACGGATAGTCCAAAACATTCATTGAATATTAACAACAATTCATCTGAAAGTCTTTGATAAAAACCACAATGAAGATGAGGATAGTCCAAAACATTCATTGAATATTAACAACAATTCATCTGAAAGTCTTTCATAAAAACAACAATGAAGATGAGGATAGTCCAAAACATTCATTGAATATTAACAACAATTCATCTGAAAGTCTTTGATAAAAACAACAATGAAGATGAGGATAGTCCAAAACATTCATTGAATATTAACAACGATTCATCTGAAAGTCTTTCATAAAAACAACAATGAAGATGAGGATAGTCCAAAACATTCATTGAATATTAACAACAATTCATCTCCAAGTCTCTGACAAAAACAACAATGAAGATGAGGATAGTCCAAAACATTCATTGAATATTAACAACAATTCATCTGAAAGTCTCTGACAAAAACAACAATGAAGATGAGGATAGTCCAAAACATTCATTGAATATTAACAAAAATTCATCTGAAAGTCTTTGATAAAAACAACAATGAAGATGAGGATAGTCCAAAACATTCAGTGAATATTAACAACAATTCATCTCCAAGTCTCTGACAAAAACAACAATGAAGATGAGGATAGTCCAAAACATTCATTGAATATTAACAACAATTAATCTGAAAGTCTCTGACAAAAACAACAATGAAGATGAGGATAGTCCAAAACATTCATTGAATATTAACAACAATTCCTCTGAAAGTCTCTGACAAAAACAACAATGAAGATGAGGATAGGCCAAAACATTCATTGAATATTAACAACAATTCATCTGAAAGTCACAGACAAAAACAACAATGAAGATGAGGATAGTCCAAAACATTCATTGAATATTAACAACAATTCATCTGAAAGTCTTTGATGAAAACAACAATGAAGATGAGGTTAGTCCAAAACATTCATTGAATATTAACAACAATTCATCTGAAAGTCTCTGACAAAAACAACAATGAAGATGAGGATAGGCCAAAACATTCATTGAATATTAACAACAATTCATCTGAAAGTCTCTGACAAAAACAACAATGAAGATGAGGATAGTCCCAAACATTCATTGAATATTAACAACAATTCATCTGAAAGTCTTTGATAAAAACAACAATGAAGACGAGGATAGTCCAAAACATTCATTGAATATTAACAACAATTCATCTGAAAGTCTCTGACAAAAACAACGATGAAGACGAGGATAGTCCAAAACATTCATTGAATATTAACAACAATTCATCTGAAAGTCTTTGATAAAAACAACAATGAAGACGAGGATAGTCCAAAACATTCATTGAATATTAACAACAATTCATCTGAAAGTCTCTGACAAAAACAACAAGGAAGATACGGATAGTCCAAAACATTCATTGAATATTAACAACAATTCATCTGAAAGTCTTTGATAAAAACCACAATGAAGATGAGGATAGTCCAAAACATTCATTGAATATTAACAACAATTCATCTGAAAGTCTTTGATGAAAACAACAATGAAGATGAGGTTAGTCCAAAACATTCATTGAATATTAACAACAATTCATCTGAAAGTCTCTGACAAAAACAACAATGAAGATGAGGATAGGCCAAAACATTCATTGAATATTAACAACAATTCATCTGAAAGTCTCTGACAAAAACAACAATGAAGATGAGGATAGTCCAAAACATTCATTGAATATTAACAACAATTCCTCTGAAAGTCTCTGACAAAAACAACAATGAAGATGAGGATAGGCCAAAACATTCATTGAATATTAACAACAATTCATCTGAAAGTCACAGACAAAAACAACAATGAAGATGAGGATAGTCCAAAACATTCATTGAATATTAACAACAATTCATCTGAAAGTCTTTGATGAAAACAACAATGAAGATGAGGATAGTCCAAAACATTCATTGAATATTAACAACAATTCATCTGAAAGTCTCTGACAAAAACAACAATGAAGATGAGGATAGGCCAAAACATTCATTGAATATTAACAACAATTCATCTGAAAGTCTCTGACAAAAACAACAATGAAGATGAGGATAGTCCAAAACATTCATTGAATATTAACAACAATTCCTCTGAAAGTCTCTGACAAAAACAACAATGAAGATGAGGATAGTCCAAAACATTCATTGAATATTAACAACAATTCATCTGAAAGTCTGACAAAAACAACAATGAAGATGAGGATAGTCCAAAACATTCATTCAATATTAACAACAATTCATCTGAAAGTCACAGACAAAAACAACAATGAAGATGAGGATAGTCCAAAGCATTCATTGAATATTAACAACAATTCATCTGAAAGTCACAGACAAAAACAACAATGAAGATGAGGATAGTCCCAAACATTCATTGAATATTAACAACAATTCATCTGAAAGTCACAGACAAAAACAACAATGAAGATGAGGATAGTCCAAAACATTCATTGAATATTAACAACAATTCATCTGAAAGTCTCTGACAAAAACAACAATGAAGATGAGGATAGTCCCAAACATTCATTGAATATTAACAACAATTCATCTGAAAGTCACAGACAAAAACAACAATGAAGATGAGGATAGTCCAAAACATTCATTGAATATTAACAACAATTCATCTGAAAGTCTCTGACAAAAACAACAATGAAGATGAGGATAGTCCAAAACATTCATTGAATATTAACAACAATTCATCTGAATGTCTCTGACAAAAACAACAATGAAGATGAGGATAGTCCAAAGCATTCATTGAATATTAACAACAATTCATCTGAAAGTCTCTGACAAAAACAACAATGAAGATGAGGATAGACCAAAACATTCATTGAATATTAACAACAATTCATCTGAAAGTTTCTGACAAAAACAACAATGAAGATGAGGATAGTCCAAAACATTCATTGAATATTAACAACAATTCATCTGAAAGTCTCTGACAAAAAGAACAATGAAGATGAGGATAGTCCAAAACATTCATTGAATATTAACAACAATTCATCTGAAAGTCTCTGACAAAAACAACAATGAAGATGAGGATAGGCCAAAACATTCATTGAATATTAACAACAATTCATCTGAAAGTCTCTGACAAAAACAACAATGAAGATGAGGATAGTCCAAAACATTCATTGAATATTAACAACAATTCATCTGAAAGTCTCTGACAAAAACAACAATGAAGATGAGGATAGTCCAAAACATTCATTGAATATTAACAACAATTCCTCTGAAAGTCTCTGACAAAAACAACAATGAAGATGAGGATAGTCCAAAACATTCATTGAATATTAACAACAATTCATCTGAAAGTCTCTGACAAAAACAACAATGAAGATGAGGATAGTCCAAAACATTCATTGAATATTAACAACAATTCATCTGAAAGTCTCTGACAAAAACAATAATGAAGATGAGGATAGTCCAAAACATTCATTGAATATTAACAACAATTCCTCTGAAAGTCTCTGACAAAAACAACAATGAAGATGAGGATAGGCCAAAACATTCATTGAATATTAACAACAATTCATCTGAAAGTCACAGACAAAAACAACAATGAAGATGAGGATAGGCCAAAACATTCATTGAATATTAACAACAATTCATCTGAAAGTCTCTGACAAAAAGAACAATGAAGATGAGGATAGGCCAAAACATTCATTGAATATTAACAACAATTCATCTGAAAGTCTCTGACAAAAAGAACAATGAAGATGAGGATAGTCCAAAACATTCATTGAATATTAACAACAATTCATCTGAAAGTCTCTGACAAAAACAACAATGAAGATGAGGATAGGCCAAAACATTCATTGAATATTAACAACAATTCATCTGAAAGTCTCTGACAAAAACAACAATGAAGATGAGGATAGGCCAAAACATTCATTGAATATTAATGATAATTCATCTTTAATTCTCAAACAAAGACATTAAAATCTTCATTAAATATAACCAATGCTGTAAAATAAATTAATAAAAAAAAAACCAACATGCAGCCAGGAACGAATGGTGAATCATAAATAATGTATGTCCTGCTGTTCATCAGCATGTTAACTTTGACATCTAAAAAACATTTTTTTGTATCATGATTTTTTTAAAAAATCATTGAAAGGTAATATTTTTTCACTTCATTTACCAATTTGAAGGTAAAATAGTATTGAGCGAATGAAGTGCCATTACCCATAATAGAAACATTAAAAAATACTATTTTTCTCAGTTGAAAAAAATAGAGATTTTCCATCACAAGAATTTTCATTGTTAAATATTTCCTTAGATGGAAAACCTCAAAGAATCTTGTTGGATAATTCTCATACTAGTTGAGTATCCTTTATCTGGAATTCCAAGATCCGAAAATCTCCAAAATCTTAAAGTTTTTCAGGTGCTGACATGACTACCACTGTAAAAATTTCAGAAATCACTTGGAAGACTCCCAGGTGATGTGCCACTGTTGCAACCGAACTTATCTAACCTGAAGCGGGGGGTACCAAGCCCAGCTACGTAGTGATCATCACAACACCACCTTCACTCGGGTGTTTTGTGCTTGGTATAGATATTATTCAAAAGTTATTAAAAATCTCAAAAAGTCCTGGAGATACCAATAGCGGTAGTGAAAAGAAAAAAAAAGAAAAAATCAATTTATGCTTATCAATATCAGAAAGTTAAACTGTTGGAAAAAGTAGACAAGAGTGTATGCGTGAAGAATCTGACTGAGTAGTTTGGCATAGGAACGACCACCATATACGACCGAAGGAAACAGAAGGAGAAATTGTTAAAGATTTATGCTGAAAGTGATGAACAGAAATTAATGAAAAATAGAAAAAATACTGTACAGAGTGAAAAGTGATGATCTCGATCGTGTATTGATGGAATGGATTTGTCGAGGGTCGGAGCAAATGTTCTACAAATATAACACTACCTTCAGGTTATATGTATAAGCTGTGTTAAGAAATGTAAAGAGATATCGTGTTTATGCTTGGGTTCCATTCCCAAGCTACCAAGATTTATAGAAGCTATATACAAATTAAATAGCCTGTATTCCAAAATCAGAAAAAATCTGAAAAGCGAAGCACTTCCAGTCCCAAGAATTTCATATAAAGTTTTCTCAAACTGTATCTGCCATTAGAACTTTATAGTCGAGACTTCTCAAAAGATTAAAAATCCTACATCTATGAACAAAATAATATTAAAAACACAACTTATAAATATTTGATATGGCAAGAGCTGTAGATATTACATTCCTTGAAAAGAAACATGGCACTATTGTCAATTTTTGTGTTAAAAGATTTTGTTTTTAACATTATCTATGTCCATGGATTAATGTTTGTTTTTTAGCTTATAGCAGGTGTAGTAATTTTTTAAGCACCTTCTGTTTGTATAATCATGAGGTAGCTATGTTCATTTAAAACTACTTTTAGGGTATATGTTATTTATATAAAACTACCTTCAGAGTATATGAATAAACTGTGTTATGAAATGTAAAGGGATATCGTGTTTATGCTTGGGTTCCATTCCCAAGCTGCTCTATTTTATAATTAAATAGGCTGTATCCGTCTATATTTCTGAGATGAGGTATTATGTACACTATTTACATTATTCAGACTATTGTGCTCATCTTTGTCACCATATTTATTAGTCAGGTATTGAACTCACGCTCTTTAGGCCCTGTCACTGGATCTAACTAATACCTTTATCCACTGTGCCATCTGTCCTTGAGGCTAAGGCAGTAGAGAACTTGGAGGGGGGAATTAACAGGAGATAACTGATAACTGACATCGATTAAACATGGCACATGGAACTACAACAGTCTATCCCAGTGAACAAAATAAAGGGTTCAGTTTGACATTTCAACCACCTGAAGAAAGCGGGAGCGTACAACAGCCGAAACGTTGTAATAAATATGGCGACAAAGATGAGGATAATAGTCTGAATAATGTAAATAGTGTACATAATACCTCATCTCAGAAATATAGACAGATACTGAAGGGCCACAACGTTGTAATAAATATGGCGACAAAGATGAGGACAATAGTCTGAATAATGTAAATAGGCTGTATTCCAAAATAAAAAAAGAAACATTTTGAAAAGCGAATGTCTTCCAGTTCCAAGAATTTTGGACAAAGGATTGTAATACACCCTGTAATATGCACATACATACATACATACATATATATGTAGATATACTGGGTGTATTTGGGAAGTTATTCATCAAAAAAACAATCAAATTACTTTGATATAGATTTTTTTTTATTTGTTTTTTTTTTTGTCATTATTTCAAATGATTTTTTTTTATTTTCTAGTGCAAATTTAAATATGAAATGTTGAATGTCTTTTGGCTTTCATGAGCCATTATCAGTGTTTTCATTTCTGGTGCTATATCATAATGTTTTCCACTGAAATGAAGTGGAAAGATTACGTTGAATCAATTGCTGAGTCAGTGAAACAATTTCTGATAGGAAAGTTTGTTTGAGCGAGAAAATGTTTCTTGTCAAAATCTATCTTACACATTTATAAATCTACTATTCGTCTATCCTTAGAAAAATTCTGCCACATCTGGTCTGGCGCTCCTGCTATGTATTTAGAGATTCTTGATAAAATCCAAAGAAGAATCTGCAATATCATTGGTCCAGACCTAGCACCTCAGCTTCAACCACTTCCCCAATGTCATAATGTAGCTAACCTCAGTGTTTTCTATAAATATTTTCATGGTAATTGTTCTGGTGAGATTTCCTATTTGGTACTGCAACTTAATGAATTTAAGTGCAGTACTAGATTGGTAATAAGGTTTCATGAATTTATAGTTGAAATGGCCAGATGTAACCGTAAGTTCTATGCTAACAGTTTCTTCTCTTGCACATCTTGATTGTGGAACTCTCTTCTGGCTTCTAGCTTTCCAGTCAACTTTGATCGTCAGAAATTCAAATGCAATGTCAATCGTTATCTTCTGTCTTCTTAATTTCTGTTCTTTTATTGTCTTCTCTCCTTAATAGTAGTTTTTCTCATATTCTCTATCACTCAGTAACTCCTTGCGTCATAATGGCTTTATTGCCTTTGATCTTCAAAAATTTAAATGCAATGCCAATCGTTATCTTCTGTCTACTTAATTCTTGTTCTTTTATTGTCTTCTCTCTTTAATAGCAGTTTTTCTCATATTCTCTAACAGTCAGTAACCCCTTGCGTCTTAGCAGCTTTATTGCCTTTGATCTTCAAAAATTTAAATGCAATGTCAATCATTATCTTCTGTCTTCTTAATTCTTGTTCTTTTATTACTCTCTCTCTCTCTCCTTAATAGTATATTTTTCTCACACTCAGCAAATGCATCACTAAAGATGCTGGAAAAATGGCTGGTTCTCTGTACTGCTCCAGTAAGCACCTGACTCCTCCTGCTGTCCTCTATCTTTACAAGAGCCAGATCAAGCCAAAGATAGAGGCTGTTGCCATATGTGAGCAGGAGCTGCTCAGTCAGCACTTTCTAATGGAGTCCAAAAACCTTCATCCTTGTGGGTGACAAAATAATTGTCCACCCTTTTCTCACAGACGAAACATCAAAAACCTCTCACTGCCTGTTTTGTTATCCATGGAAAGTATTCAATATTCAATGGCTAAGACTCGCCATGCTACACACATGGTAGCAAAACACCCTCGTATTCCATTGGTGAGGAGATTCTTCCCACAAATTGTTGGTTTATGGAACTGACTAGCAAGACATTGGTTCCTTGATCACTAGAATCTGAATTGGTTTTTTGATCCAAAACACCCAAAGCAAGGCATTAAAGTCACATGTGATTAAACGGTGAGAAAGAATTAGAAACAGAAGCATTATTGACAAGTGAGAACAACAGAAGAGTAATCAGGAAGACAGTAGATTATGATTGACATTACATTTAAATTTTTCATTGTTAAACTTCACTGGAAAGCATGACGCTGAAAGAGAGTTTCCTAAGTGAGAAGTGTGAGAACAGAATCTGTTAACATAAAACTTACGGCTACATCTAGCAAGATCAAATGTAAATTGATGGAGCCTTGCTACCAGTCTAGTACTGTGCTTAAATTCAAAAAGTCTAGGTACCATAGCAAAGAATTCATTCAAACTATTACCATGAAAGTATTTATAGAAAAGGCACAGTGAAGCAACTTTATGGTGGTGGGAGAGTGACTGAAACTGAACAGCCAGATCAGGACCAATAATATTGCTGATTCTTATTTTGATTTTATCAAGATGCTCTCTCTCTCCGAAACCGGTTGGTCTTTTGAGTGATTGTCCCATTTCTTATTTTTTACTTTCATCTCACATTATGCCCATTAGAAATAAATTCTATATCTTTCTAGCTATTTGCCAGTTCTGTACCTCCCACAATTTATTCAAATATTTCAAAAAAAGGTACTCTAAAGATACTATCAAAATTCTTGATAAGTTACTTCTAATTAAGGCTAGATTGAGAAAACTAGAAAATAATTGTAACTTTCTCCAAGCCTGTATTGAGAACCATGTTTGTCCCTCCTCATTTTTATTCAGAATCAGGAGTGCTAAGCTTCAGCCAGGCTTGAAAATCGAGGAGATCTTCATGAAGGATTCTATTCAACTCTGTAAAAATAGAATCTTTCAATTAACACGTGATTTAACTATTTACCGTAGAGAATGTCTTTCACGTTTGTCCTTTTTTGATAGAATTAGGTTCTCCCGTCATATGAGTTCTATCCATCTTAAATCCGTCAAGAAATTATTGTGCGACATGCAAACGCAATTGCAGCACTTAGTTAGTAAACGGTTTGGACATATTGAACCAGTCCCGGGTGCAATTCTTAACCTATCCACTTATGAGCTATCTGATTTAGAATCCAATATACTTTCTTATGGTTTGGATTTTTGTATTCCTTCTAGGGTTTCCGATGCTGAAAAAATTTTCTCAGAATTTGAGGTGCTATCAGCACAGCTATGTAGACTGGTGCCTCGCTCGTCTGACTCTCTTTCGAGCTTAAAAGCTACACTTAATGACTTAGCGCATTCATATGCTGCAACTCCTGTAGCTCTTTCTGAATCCAAGTGGGGTCAACAGCAGCGGTCAGTAGTCAGGACTATTAAAGCAAATAACAATTTGGTTATTACCCGTCCTGATAAAGGTGCCGGTATAGTCCTACTCGACCATTCCGACTATGTCTCCAAAATGCTAACCATTCTGAGTGACACATCCAAATTTCTTCCTCTGGGTCCTGCAGAGACACATGACTGCACTATACCTATCGAGATTAAATTTCAGAAGACACTTCTGTCTTGGGTTAAACGGGGCTTTCTCACTCGTGAGATTAGTGACAATATAAGACCTGTCGGATCTATCCGGCCTCGTATGTATGGTCTACCAAAGACTCATAAAGATAATGTACCCCTTCGACCAATTTTGTCAATGTCTGGCTCGTCCCAACATAGGGTGGCCGGTTTTCTCTCAGATCTCCTTCAACCGGTCGTCGAGCATTTTAGTTCATATAGTATTAAGGATTCGTTCTCTTTCGTTAAACTTATACAGGAAACTCCTGCCAATGATAAATTCATGTGTTCCTTTGATGTATGTTCCCTGTTTACCTGTGTTCCTGTAATGGAAACAATCGAGATTTGTTGTGACATGCTATATCGCAGTCACCTGTCTCCTCCAGATATTCCTGAAAATGTTTTCATTGAGTTGATGCAATTTGCGACTATGTCCGTGGAGTTTAGTTTTAATAACTTCATGTACAGACAGGTTGACGGGGTTGCGATGGGCTCACCTTTAGGTCCTTCGTTGGCCAACATTTTTGTGGGTTTTTATGAGGCTTCACTCCTCACCCACGACAATGCTCCATCCATGTACCATCGGTATGTTGATGATACGTTTTGTCTCTTCAACAGTGAACCAGAAGCCGATTCCTTCCTATTGGTAATGAATCAACTCCATTCGTCCTTGGCGTTCACTATTGAGAAGGAGTCTAATTCTTGTATCGCTTTCTTAGATGTTCTTGTGCATCGGACTCCCTCTCATTTTCTTACTTCTGTGTATCATAAGCCAACCTTTTCCGGTTTGTACACTCGTTGGGACTCATTTTGTCCCAAAAAACGTAAGATTAATCTTATTAGGACCCTAAGTCACAGGGCCCTGATGATTTGTAGTGAGCAGTATCTCGATGACGAATTAAATTTTATCCGCTGTACCCTCTTAAAAAATGGTTATCCTAGCGATACCTTACATACTGTCATGCGTGATAAAATTATTAAATTTTGGAAGGAAAAACAGGACGAAGTATAAAAGTGTCCCGTCTATTTACGACTTCCATTTATTGGTTCACGTGGTGAGCTCTTGGCCAAGCGAATCCTGTCTGCAGTCCAAAATTGCTATTTCTCTGCCCAATTGAGAGTTCATTTTGTGACTCGTACTGCCTTCCCGTCTATGCGCAAGGATCTTCTTCCTCCCCATCATGTCTCCTCTGTTATTTACACATATAAATGTCGCTGCGGTAGTAGCTACATAGGAAGAACAACCCAGCGTTTGGATTGTAGGATCAGGCAGCATGTCCCTTTACGTGTCCTCAATCCGGAAGCTAGTAGTAGCCAATTGGTGAATACTTCCGGTTCAGCCATCACTGAGCACCTGATAAATAGCAGAGTGTGCGCAACCAATTTCAGTGCGAACTTGTTCGCGGTGCGAGCAAGTTCGCACTCTCTATTTCACCTAAGAGCGCTCGATTCATTGTATATACGAGCAAGGGGACCGTCTCTTTGCAAGCAAAGGGACTGCCTCCTTGGTCTCCATATAATCACGCTCTAGTGTTCTCTATTCTTATTCCCCACCTTTTTCCATCTCTATTTTCTGCTATTTTTTTTATTTTTGGCGGAAAATTGTAATATTCGGGTTAAGAAAATGTATTTCTTTCATACAGATAATTCATTTTCAATTTTAATGTTTTAATTGTATGAATATTGCTTGTGTCATAATTTAGCTATTTATTATAAAATAAAAGTTCCCCGTAGACCTTGATAAGTTAGGGAACGAAACCGGTTGGTCTTTTGAGTGATTGTCCCATTTCTTATTTTTTACTTTCAACTCACATTATGCCCATTAGAAATAAATTCTATGTCTTTCTAGCTATTTGCCAGTTCTGTACCTCCCACAATTTATTCATATATATATATATATATATATATATATATATATATATATAGTGTGTGTGTATCTATTCACTAAAATCTATTTGAAGTAACAAAAATATTGGATTAAAAATAAATCCATAACTCTTTAGAAAATGCTTTGTTTACATTTTTTGTGTGTGCTAAGCAGTAGATAGACTATATATACTGGTAAATGAGATATGGGTATCAGAGTCAACGAATTCAAGTTTATTGAGTTATAATATGAGTTATTGGATAGGATATATATATATATATATATATATATATATATATATATATATATATATAATAAAAACATAGTTTTAAGGTTGGCTATATTTATGGGTTAACATGTTCAATATCAAGAATAGAGCATATGTAAATGTAAAAGTGGCCTGAAGATTGTGTTTAAGAATGAAACAGACTGTCACTGCTGGATGTTGACCTCACTGTTCAGTTATATATATATATATATATATATATATATATATATATATATATATATATATATATATACTCGTGTCAAAAAACGTTTGAATTTTTGATTTACCAATAGTTAAATCAATCTTGAAGGGAAAAAAAGGGGTTTTAAAAAAAGAAAGAGCCAGAAACATGAAAGTCTGTCGAAAATAATTGCCCAGATACAGGTTCAAGGCCCAAAGAAAAAAACCCCGATACGAGTAAACAACTAACTAAAGAGCTCGATACAAACGTAGAGCAAACCTAGTCAAACCTAATGAGACAGACAAATATATATATATATATATATATATATATATATATATATATATATATATATATATATATATATAATTATTTATTTGAAAATTATAACATAAATATGTTATAAGATCAATACAAAAATAGCCATTTTGTTTCAACAATTCTGGTGTCTTGGGTGTGGGGGTTGAGAACAGGTGGATTTGTACCTTTCCCAAGAGTATTTGCATGTAAGTGAATATAATGAACCCAACTGGAATTTGAACTTGGCTCTTTGATTTCCAATTCTGAGCTCTTGATAAGACACCGGAAGAGTTGAAACAAAATGGCTATTTTTGTAGTGATTTGTAGTACAAGTTCAAATGCAGATATGGATTCGAATCTGACATGATGATAAAATAAGGAACAAATAGTAAACATATATAAATCTAACATTTTTCACTTTTATTAAAGCTTAGTCAGAGAAAATAATCTCTGAGAAAACTTTAATAAAAGTGAAACATGTTAGATTTATATACATCTGTTTATTTTACTATATATATATATATATATATATATATATATATATATATATATCATCAAAGCCTTTTGAAATATATTGTGAGTACAAGAGATTTCACACCTTCAGCATCAATGTTTTTTGTTTTAGGTTGGGTGTGGGGGTTGCGAACAGGTAGATTTGTACCTTTCCCAAGAGTATTTGCATGTAAGTGAATATAATGAACCGAACTGGAATTTGAACTTGGCTCTTTGATTTCCAATTCTGAGCTCTAATCCACTACACCACCCACTCCTCCAATCTTACAGCACCAGGTATTTCCAAATGTTCACCAATCTAGGTACTGACTAGGCTTGATGTTGCTTAACTTCAGTGATCATAGATTCATTAGATTCCTTGCTTATAATGCTTGGCAAGGATTTTTTTTAATTTGGAAATTCCTGCCAACATGTAATCTGAGATGTAAATTTTTTTAAATTGTTTAACTCTTCTTCTTCCATTGAAACTGATAAAGTCTCATTTGACGGCTTTTATCAAGTCAGTCAGGAAGTTCTTGTTGAAATTGCTGTTGTTTTTTTTTTATTAATTTTTATTTCAGGCAAAGTCACAGTTGAAAAGAAAGAAAAAAAATCTTTGATTTAACATTTTTTTTTCAAGTCTCAAAAAAAAAAATTTTTTTTTCTTTACTGAGGCAGAAACAAAAAGCAGCAGGACAAAAAAAAAAGAAGAATTTCACAGAATTTCAATCCAACACTATTTTCAGAAGTCAGACATTATAGGCACTTTGCAGGCCCTCCCCAGTTGGAAGAGTGGCACACAACAATCATTATCTTCCCCACATATCCTGATAGACTCTGTAACCCTCTACCTTGAGTGACTCTTGGGCTTTGTACAGAGGGAACATCATTAAAAAAAAAACAAAAAAAAAAATGTCAACAGCATTCATCATATTAGTCAGTCTCGTTTATTGGTAGACTCTTGATTTCTTTCATCAAAAATTTATAATTAATTTTGCATATGTTGATTTTGACAGTGGAGGCCTGGTAGAGTAATGGATAGTGGCTCAGATTGAGGAATCTGAAAGCCAAGTTTGAATTCCAGTTGAGTTCATTACATTCACTTATGTCTAATACCCTTGAAAAAGGTATAGCTCCATCTCTTCCTCACTGGTTATGGATAATTAGCAGGTCAGATTGGGTACTATAGCCTGGGTTGGCAAGCAGTCTAGGAGAACACCACTGCTACTGTGGCTGTAGTAGATGGAGTGCCCATAAGATCCTCAGGGACTACATGATTATTCATGATTGTGATTGTCTCGTACTTTATGGCACATCAAGCAGGAAATTCCTGCTAAATATTTCCCCAATGTGTTCCTCTGAACCAATAAATGGTCATCTTTGAAGCTCTGAGCACAAAATATAATATATTCCCTTTAGGTTGGTGTGGTGAAATAAAAAGAAAACAGCAACCAGCGAGTAAATTCAAGCTCTCCCAACTAGTATTCCAACCTCGAGTCGTTCCTTCTTGAGTTCTGTCTCAAAATCGCACTAACAGACTTTTCCAGTCACCAACCGTGAACGTCACTCCAAGAACCCCGCCCTGGGAAAAATTATTTGCTTTTATATTTGTCCATATACCCATAATCCCTTGCATCTTCATGCGATCCCATAATTTATTGCGTCTCTGTCCCATAATGCATTGCATATTCATTGCATAAAAATGCAATGCAAGTCCCCCCTTATTCTTTTATGTTATCTGGCTGAGGACGGATTACGGCAGAGCGGTAAGTGCTTTTTTTTCTCCTTCATTTCAACTACAGTAGCTTTACATGCTAAGCAAATACGGGCTCTTTTTTGGCGGGGAAAAGGCAAGTCACAATCAGTTGTGCTCGTCCCAGGTTCTGCCTCCTCATGTCTGCCACAGTTGGTTACTTCATTTTCTTTAGTGGCACATCAACATCTATGGGCTATTTATTGCCAAAAACATTTTGTATGCAATTTTATTTTTTGGAGATAAAGGTTTTTCTGATAAAACTCTTACTAATTAACCCATAGCTGGGGGAAAAGATGTAGATTCATACCTTTCCCAAGGCTACTTGTGCATAGGTGAATATAACAAACTCAACAGGAATTGGAACTTGGCTCTCCAATTGACAATTTCGAGCCCTTATCCATTACAACATCTGCACATTAAAACTTACAGCAACTGGTATTCCCAAGCAATCACCCATCAAGGTAATGACCAGGCTTGATGTTGCTTAACTTGATCATGTGGGTACAGGTGTTTCAGTGTAATGTGGATGTAATCTTTTTATTCTCCTTAGGTATACAAAAATAAATTTTTGGCTTTATATATAAAGTATGAGATGACAACACTGCAAAACAAAGCCAGCAACAATCAGTTCCCAGCTAGCAGACAAACTCGATGGCTGTCCCTTTTCTTATCTCTCATGGCTTGAGAGAGAGACCAGCTCCACTTAGCGATCTCTGGTGAAAGACTGTAACAGGTAAGTGGGAGGCTTTTTTTTCTTTTTGTTAGCATATTTCTTTGATTATCATTTCACCCTGAGCAAGGCAATAAAGCCACTAAAATGCAAGGCATTACTGAGTGTGAGGGAATATGAAAAAAACATATTAAGGAGAAAGAACAATAAAAGAACACAAAAAAATTCCCCTTTTTTTTTGGTTTTTGCCATTGCTCACTGAATACAATTAGTGTTGTTCACCCAATACAAGGCCCAAGAGCCACTCAAGGTAGAGGGTTACTGAATGACATTGTATGTAGATAACAATTGACGTCCCCACTAAAATGCTAAGACTGTAGTGTTTGAGGAAGTGTCCTTTTGGAAGTCTTCCACAATGTAACAGATTTTTTTTTGGGGGGGGGGAACTATCCTGTTCAAATGGAACTTCTTTCTTACAAATGGAATACAAGGAGAATGAAGATGGTTCAACCTTGTATACAGTACTGTGCAAAAAAAAAATGACTCAGCAATAATTTTTTTCAATTATTTTTAACTTTATCTACAAATAAAATTTTTTATTTATTTTTTCAATTAAAAATATACATATTATTAGTAAAATTAAAAAAATAACTTAGAACTATTACTTTTTTGAAAAACAAAACAAAAAAATTACCATTTTTGACTATTTAACAAGTTTTCTACTATGCAAAAAAAGTGACTCATTAAAAAATGTGACTTTATTTTAAAACACCTTGTAATTTTATTTCCATAATTTTATTCCAGAATATTCTTAAAAATTCTAGAAAGTTCTTGAATTATTTTAAAGTATACAAAAGAAACCAAAAATATAATTAATTCGTGATTTGTTATGAAAAGCTATAAGCACACACCACAATCTGTTAAAATAGCAATAGTTGCCCTATCAAAAACTGGTAAATCGATTCGAGAAATTGCAAATAGTGTCAACAGTTCTCAATCAACTGCCCCAAGGGTTTTGAGAAGCTTCAATTCCACTGAAACATTTGTCAAGGTAGAAAACACAAGATCGGTGAGAGAGCCAGCTGCAAAATCATTAGAGAAATTAAACAAAACCGGTCAATTACCAATATAGAAATTGCTGCTTCTTTGAAAAATGTCAACTCCTCTACTGTAAGTAGATGGCTCTTGAACGAAGGTTACAAAACCTATTCAAAATTTTTTAAGCCACTTCTAAATAAAACACATAAGGCTAAACATTCAGCCTGGGCAAACACTTACAAGTCCTTCACTGAGTCTGACTGGAAAAATGTTCTTTTCTCTGATGAGATAAAAATTGAAATGTTTTCAAAAGACAAAAGAACGAAAATCAGATGAAAGAGCAAAGAAAACCCTTTGAGAATGACATTTAATACTGTGAAGCATCCTGTCATTTTTATGGTTTGCGTTTGCTTCTCATTCAATGGGACTGGATTTTTCAAACCAAAATATGGCCCTCTTCTTCTCCACAAAAAAAAAAGAGATTTTAGTTAACGTGTGTAATAATAAGATGCTATGAAACTCATATTTACCTGATGAGCAATTATCATTATAATATTCTTTGCTATTCAGACCAGCATTCCCATTGTGCTTGTTATATTCACAATGTTTTGGCTGTTGTACCCTCCTGCCTTCTTCAGTTATTTTCTATTGGACTAAGTTACCTTCTAAGAATTTTGGAACAAACACATTATTCAGTCCATATAGATAGTCTGTTCTCATTCCTCTTGACATGCTTAGGGGAGATAACTCATATCTTTTGATATTCACTCGACTTATACACCATTTCGTTGTTTCTTCCATTGAACCAAAGTATATGACTTTTCAGGACTACCAGATCCAGGAATTGAGCTCTCAATTTAGGGAACAAGATATATTTTAACAAATATTTAACAAATTTGGACAATCTAATGATACAACTTTGGAGTCTTAAGCCTATACCCTGGTAGTAGATTTTATACATATCCTTTCTTTGTTAATCAGAGTTTATCGCATTTTAAGATAGGTCGACTGAAGAGACCGTCAATGCGAAACATTTGGACTGATTCTTTCTTTTAGCTTATCCTCCTGAGTTTTTCTCTGTCAATTACCTTGGTTTCATTCTTAAAGATGACACTATTATTATATACCTTTCCATTTGGACTATTATTTATTTATATATATATATATATATAATTATTTATTCGAAAATTACAACATAAATATGTTATAAAATCACTACAAAAATAGCCATTTCGTTTCAACACTTCTGGTGTCTTTACCAAGTGATGGTGTTGAATGCAGAATAAAGGGTTGTAAAAGGTTCAAATCAATCAATCACCCCTCGCTAAGTTAAACGCTGTTACTTGTATATATATATATATATATATATATATAATTATTTGTTCGAAAATTATAACATATATATGTTATAAAATCACTAGAAAAATAGCCATTTCGTTTCAACACTTCTGGTGTCTTATCAAGTGATGGTGTTGAATGTATAATAAAGGGTTGTAAAAGGTTCAAATCAATCAATCACCCCTCGCTAAGTTAAACGCTGTTACCTGTATGTATATATATATATATATATATATATATATATAATTATTTGTTCGAAAATTATAACATATATATGTTATAAAATCACTACAAAAATAGCCGTTTCGTTTCAACACTTCTGGTGTCTTACCAAGTGATGATGTTGAATGCAGAATAAAGGGTTGTAAAAGGTTCAAATCAATCAATCACCCCTCGCTAATCTGTTCTCATGCCTCTTCCCATGCTTAGGGGAGATAACTCATATCAGTTAATATTATCACTCGACTTACACACCATTTTGTTGTTTCCCTCTTTATTCCATTGATTAGCAAGGGGTGTTTGATTGATTTGAACCTTTTAAAACCCTTTATTCTGCATTCAGTATCATCATGTGAGAACACACCAGAAGTGTTGAAACAAAATGGCTATTTTTGTAGTGATTTTATAATATATTTATGTTATAATTTTCGAATAAATAATTATATTTGTCTACTCTTTATTGTGCACTCTTTTAAGAATAGTATTTTTTAGTTATTGGAATTTATACACCAATCCTATACTTGTGTGTGTATATATATATATATATATATATATATATCAATTATGTGGTGCGTGTTAAATTTATATAACGTAAATCATTCATACGAAAAACAGATAATGAAGTTAATTATATGGCAAGAATCACTCTCGCAAACAATATTTAATAATAAAATACAATCAACCTCGAATAACTGTGACATTACTCTAATTATTGAACAATTTAGTTCATGCCACCTTTACTACAAAAAGCCTACTTCTACAGTACAAGAACGCACAATTTTAAAATTTAAAAAATTCAACCTCAGCGTCGTGACTGCACGCTCCAAAATTATTCTTACAGTTAACAATAACACATTTCTAAAAAAACACTTCTTTCGGTTTGCACTATCTTTCGATGTCTCGTTATTACCTGGATTTAAAAAACTTACCTAATTTCCTACCTGATGATGGTCGTATGAAATGATTGAAAGCTGAGCTAGTAGCAAAAATAAGACCTGATAAAACCGGAATTTATAAACAAGTATCATACCATTCATTAACGGATTCGAGGTTGATTGTATTTTATTATTAAATATTGTTTGTGAGAGTGATTCTTGCCATATAATTAACTTCATTATCTGTTTTTCGTATGAATGATTTACGTTATATATATACATACATATATATATACATACATACATATACATATATATATATATATATATATATATATATATATATAAGGTTGGTGCAAAAATAATGTCGTTTTTGACGTTCAACTTCATGTGAGAAAACATTATTTTTGCACCAACCTAATATATATATATATATATATATATAAATATACACATTTTACTTCACTGTTCACAAAACTCTGAGTTTCATGCATGATGTAATTGTCAGGTGCTGATCAAAAAAATATGAATAAAAAAGTGGACAATGAGGTCAACACTGAGTGGCGACAGTCTGCTTCATGCTTGAAATCTTCAGGCCACGTGTCTTGTGTGGTGGTTTGACTATATATAATGGTCAATGAGGCATTAATGGGTAGCAAGGTCAAGTATTTCTGGTTTATTGTATTATTTTAATGATTATTTGGTAGGCGGCAATAGCTATATTTCAAATTATTCTAAAGGCGAGAAGAAGTAATAGTGGGTGACAATGTGGTTATTTGTTACCATTGTAATATTGTTTGTTAAATTTTAATTGATTATTCTTCTATTACATTATGTAATCTCCACACTCATTTGCATGATTTATTATGTAATATAAACAATCTATTTTCATGACAACTTATATAGGATCAATAAGTCATTTGCATTGCACCTTACATAACATCAACAGTCATTTGCATTGTCGAAGACGTAAAATAATAGAAATCAATCAAATTTTTGCATGATACTCTCTCATGTATTTCCAATTTCCAATGAGATTAAGAACGACATTTCAACGTTCAAGTTCTCTTATCTGATCAACAAGCAATTAATCCATTCATCTTTTCTCTCAAATAGAATTTGTTTTCAGAACGGAAGTAGTGTGTGTAAAATTCTGAAAGATGAAATAAAAATATCGGATTTAAATAATTCATGACGAAAATAAATCGCAAGACTTTATTTTATTTATTCCCCAATAAAAGATTGAATGACATTAAAATCTATCTATGTCATATATTTATGTTGGAATTGAATTTTGTTGTTATAGAAAATGGAAAAATTCTCTCGTGCCTCTTAGGTTTCAGGATTCTACAATGTGATACTACGGACACCCACATAGACAGGGAAGAAGTGGCTTTATATTGATCTCAAGTCATTCTTAATTACACTATTTACATTTGGTCTATTGTCCTCATCTTTGTTATCACAGCATTTCAGCTGTTGCACTCTACAGCCTTCATCAGGTGTATATCAATCTAGTTAACCTACGGGACAATAGAAAGAGAACGATTCAAGAAGACAGAAGCTGACAATTGACGTTGCATTAAACATTAGTAGGCTATTTTAAAATAGGAATGCATTGGGAATGATTTTACTGTATGAAATTTTTTAATCAATTTATTTCAAGCAAGGCAATAAAGCGACTAAGATGTAAGGGGGGTGTTACTTAGAGTGAAAGAAACTTAAAAAATTAGCAAAGAGAAAGGACAATAAAAAGAACAGGATTCAAGGAGACAGAAGATGGCAATTGATGTTGCGTTAAACATTCATCATTTCAGCCGAACCAACTAAGACGCAAGGGGCTACTGAGAGTGAAAGACAACAGGGTGAAGGAAATTGCAAAAACATTGTTGAGGGTAAAGAACAGGATTCAAGGAGACAGAAGATGGTGATTGATGTTGCATTAAACATTGGGAACAATTTGACTATAGGAATTTTTTTAATCTCCAAGCAAGGTAATAAAGCCACTAAGACTATGGAAAGTCAAAAATATTCTGACTGGAATCAAAGATCAGACTCTTGCGTGCATTGATGTTCAATCTTTCTGTACATTTGCAAATCTTGAACTATGAAGAATCCAAGCACGAAAAATGAGATGCTAGGTATTTACTATGTAGCCTGAATCACAAATGATGCAGTGCAAGACACCATCAGACAAAGAACATGCCCACTAGAAGACGTCATAACCATTGGCAAGAAGAGAAAGTGGAAATGGTATGGATACATCGTAAGACCAACCAATCTTTCCAATGCCGTCCTACAATGTACCGCTTTAGACAAAAAAAAGAAGTAACAGAAGACGACAATAGGATGGAAAATGATGCACAGAGGCTCAAATATTGGTATGCAACCGAGATATATGGAGGGAGCTGGTCAGGTGTTCACTTATGAAATGACATGACCATGTGACTGATGAATAATAATAATAATCCTGGTATTATTTCGGAACAAGGACACACAAAAAGGATGTGATTTATTTATTTTTAGAAACTAAAAGGAAAACAATTGTTGTATTATCGAGGTGAATGATACACAGAAAGAATGAGTGCCTAATATATTTATTCAGTACCCGTATCCGGTGGTAATGGATACATACAAAAAACACAGAACAATAAGTTACAAAACAATTAACAAGACAACTTACAAGGAATAGAGGAGGGTCAAATGCTGTATAGCCAAACAAATTAAGATCATTCCGAATATTAATCAGCTTAGTATCAACTTATTAATCATTAATCAACTGTTGAAGTCCTTAATCATAAACTATTTAAGGCTATGAACCAGGCCATCGAGTAGAGTGTCGAAGGGGTGCTAGCTACTCTACAACAAGAATCTAAATTAAAGTGGCTAAATTATATACCTAAAACAAATTAAAAATGCAAAATTTTCAGTGTCTTCCATTCATCCCCATGTGTAGTCATATCAACGTAAGCAAACCTAGTCCGATGAAGTCCTAAGGGACAAAACATGCCACTTAAAAACTTTTTCCACTTTGTTATGTATCTCACCCTGAAAATAAATATATATATATATATATATATATATATGTGCGTGTGTTTCTTATTTCCTGCAAAACTGTTCTTGATATATAAAAATTTATATATTGTTATCCTATATATAAATTTCATCGAATAATATAGACATATTGTGTCTACTTATTTTTATACTGATCCTTTCCAGTTTTCTAATCAGTTTCTTGACGTTAAGATGAAATTCATTAAGGAATGCACCATAGTTTTTTCTAACCTGAGTACATTTGATTTTTTCCAAGATCGACAACAAACATATTGTAACTGCTTTTACATGGATTTTTAAAAATCACCATCACAACAGAATGTGTGTGTGTGTGTGTGTGTATATATATATATATATATATATTATGCGAATCATTCATACAAAAAGCAGATAATGAAGTTAATGATATGGCCAGAATCACTCTTGGAAACAATTTTAATAATAAAATACATTAACCTCGAATCCGTTAATGAATGGTATGATCCTTGTTTATAAATTCCGGTTTGATCAGGTCTTTTTGTACTACTAGCTTTCAATCGTTTCATACGATCATCCTCAGGTAGGGAAATAGGTAAGTTTTTTACATCCAGGTAATAACAGGACATCAAAATTTTACCTGGATGTAAAAAATTTACTTTACGTTCGATTGGCAAGGTCGATTTTTTTCTGCCTTTCAAATTCAATCTTCCACGAATCTCTCACGTACATTCGTATCTGCTCAAAGTGTATCCAAATGTAAACAAATTTCTCGGACATTCAGGCTGGTAAATGTTATTTATACTGTTTATTATAAACAGAGCATTTACTTAAATATTTGTATCTATAAAAAGAACGTATAAACATAAAAATGTCTTAAACTCATGTACGTACCATATGTTAAATATTACAAAGCCTTATGATAGTAAAATTTGATTAGTTAAGATTGGATATACTAAATGGTAGCGATTTTCCAAGCGTAGCTTAGATGTGGCACAAGGCCGAAAGTATGGGGCACCCAGTGAGGATCGAACTCACTTTTCAGTAGTAACTGATCTAGCAAGACACGCTTGCTAACCCTTACACCATGCCGAGACGCCCAAAAACTAAATGGTATATAATAATTATATATAGGATATAAGGCTTACATATATGTGTGTGTGTCTCCACATGCATACCTACACATACACCCATATACATACATACACCCACATATACCCCTACATGCACATATATACACATATGCATCCAAATTTAAGAACTCATTTAATATTCTAAAACATGTTATTACATAGTATTTAATTAGCCCAAAGATTATCTAATCATTTATTATTATATCTTAACCCATTTGGTGGGGATTTAATACCTATTTTTACTGGGTAGTCAAGGATAATTCAATAGATAAACTCAAAGATGAGAAAAAGAAATCGAAATGGTCAATAAACAATTTTAGGACAACCGAAGTGAAGAGACGGTGAGAATTTCAGGGGGATATTATTGATAGTCATCATGAATTATTAGTGACTTAGTGACGGAGGAGGGATATGTATATGGACGGAAGCAGATGGGAAATTGGTAAGGGTATATAAAGAGGGGAGGAGAAGTATGACTGTTAATTGATCAGTTCATTAGGTCATTAACTAATGGTATCTTAACTAAATAAAATAAAACAATGTTAATAAATATTAACTAAAGTTATCTTCATTAGGTCTTTAACTAAAGGTATCTTAATTCCAATTGTAAAGAAAATTTTGCTCTGTATAATGAAAATAAACATTGAGCACTCTTTTGTGAGTCAGTTTTAACAGGTTTCAAATTCTATGTTTTGTTCATAGTGTAGAGGACCATGTGGGTTTGAGTGTTGTTGAATTAGAAACAAGTGCTGTTTATTCCTGCTAGAAGAAGGTGTAACTACAAGAAAATGGCGGACTCAAGTTGAGTCCAATCGAAGAGGTAAAGAAAACAAACAAAACTTTCATATATATATATATATATATACGTACGTGTGTTTTCCCACAAGTGGACGAAAACGCAGATCTTTGCGAGAGATCACATTTTTAAATGTGTCCACTGAAATGTAGAAAAGAGAACGAGGCAAGAAGTCGCCCAGTATTTATAGTGTAGGGAGAGTGTGCCCTAGTGAAATATTTGGACAATTAAGGAGGAGTTAACTCCAACAATAGGACTCGCTTGGATTATACCAATGGAATAACTCTATATAGATCAAAATTTAAATTTTGTAACGGTCAGTTTTCAGTCAGCACCTGATGATTGCACTATGCATGAAACTCAAGAGTCGGAAAAAAATGTATAATTATTAGTAATCTATATTTTCTAACTCTGTTATTCTACCTCAAACACTATCTAGTTAACACCAGCACTCAATGTGCGATAGAATAGTAATGTAATATCTCAATATCTGAGGAAAGTGAGGATGTAAAAAATAGTATGGATATAGAAATTAACAGTATATTTCTGAGATGAGGTATTATGTACACTATTTACATTATTTGGACTATTGTCCTCATCTTTGTCGCCATATTTATTACAACTTTCCGGCCCTTCAGTATCTGTCTATATTTCTGAGATGAGGTATTATGTACACTATTTACATTATTTGGACTATTGTCCTCATCTTTGTCGCCATATTTATTACAACTTTCCGGCCCTTCAGTATCTGTCTATATTTCTGAGATGAGGTATTATGTACACTATTTACATTATTCGGACTATTGTCCTCATCTTTGTCGCCATATTTATTACAATGTTTCGGCCCTTCAGTATCTGTCTATATTTCTGAGATGAGGTATTATGTACACTATTTACATTATTTGGACTATTGTCCTCATCTTTGTCGCCATATTTATTACAACTTTCCGGCCCTTCAGTATCTGTCTATATTTCTGAGATGAGGTATTATGTACACTATTTACATTATTTGGACTATTGTCCTCATCTTTGTCGCCATATTTATTACAACTTTCCGGCCCTTCAGTATCTGTCTATATTTCTGAGATGAGGTATTATGTACACTATTTACATTATTTGGACTATTGTCCTCATCTTTGTCGCCATATTTATTACAATGTTTCGGCCCTTCAGTATCTGTCTATATTTCTGAGATGAGGTATTATGTACACTATTTACATTATTTGGACTATTGTCCTCATCTTTGTCGCCATATTTATTACAACTTTCCGGCCCTTCAGTATCTGTCTATATTTCTGAGATGAGGTATTATGTACACTATTTACATTATTCAGACTATTCTCCTCATCTTTGTCGCCATATTTATTACAACGTTTCGGCCCTTCAGTATGTGTCTATATTTCTGAGATGAGGTATTATGTATACTATTTACATTATTCGGACTATTGTCCTCATCTTTGTCGCCATATTTATTACAATGTTTCAGCCGTTGTACGCTCCAGCCTTCTTCAGGTGGTTGGAATGTTGAACTGAACCCTTTACTTTGCTCACTGGGGTAGACTGTTCTAGTTCCATGTGCCATGTCTAATGGATGTCAGTTATCAGTTATCTCCTGTTAAATCCCCTCTGAAAGTTATCCACTGCCTTAACCGAGTATTGAACTCACACTGAAGGACACATGGCACAGTCAATAAAGGCATTGGTTAGATCCAGTGACAGGACCCAAAGAGCATTGAGCAGATATGAATGTACATGAGAGATTCATGGAAGATTGTAGTTTAAAAGAAGTAAAATCAACCTTGCTAACAGAACGATCCTCTGTGGCCTAATCGGTTAAAGGCACGTTAGGCTATATGACGGTTCCGTATAAGATACAGGTTCGATTCCTGTCAGAGGACGAAAATTTTCTATGAAAATTTCTCGGACATTCAGGCCGGTAAATGTTGTTAATACTGTTTATTATAAAACAGAGCATTTACTTAAATATTTGTATCTATAAAAAGAATGTATAAATATAAAAATGTCTTTATATATATATATATATATATATATATATATATATTGTTTTTTTTTTGCTTTTTGTCTATTTATTTCCAATTATTTGCAGTTTGTTATTTCCATATTCATGCCTAATTGCCTGTTTCTATCGAATGTAAATTCAGAGGTCAAAGACTTAAAGCATAGGTATGTTATTTCAACCAGGCTAGAAAATATAATATAATGTAGACACAGACTAAAACCATCATTTTCATATGTCACGAGCAATGAAGTCAAATTTTGCATCTTTTATTCAAAAACAGACTTTCAATAAAGTCTGGAAAATATTTTCATAAAAAGGTAAAAAAAAAGTCAGTCTGTGTTTACAAAACAAAGAATAATTTCTGTTTTTGCCGAATTCAAAGACAAACAGAAAGACAAGGAGACTAATAAGAAAAAATCATTAAATACTGATAAAATATTAATCTCAGAGTTTCAGTAACGTTCAAAAGAGCTGACAATGCCCAAAATAAATGTGATCAAGACAACAAAGATAAAGATAACAGAATAATTAAAAGAATGAGAAAAATACTTACTCTATGAATTTTAGAAGCATTTCATAAATTATTAAAAAAAATTACAAAGAAAAAGTGATCTAAACAACAAAGATAAGGATAGCTGTGAGAATAATTCATGGAGTATTGACAAATTACTTCTTGAAAATGAATGAAAGATCAGAAAAAAGAAAAGGAGAAAGAGATCAAAACAATAAAAGTAAGGATAACAGAAAGAATCAGGGCATTATTGGAAAATACTTCTTGGAATTATAATAAAACCTTGAAAGATAAAAGAAAAAGTAATCAAAACAACAAAGATAAGGATAGCTGTTAGAATCATTTATGGAATATTGACATAAACATTTGCATGATCAGAGAATGTCCAAGTGGAAAGTGATCAACAACAAAGATGGGGATAACTGAGAACAATTATTGTAATAATGACAGTAATTTTTAGAATTTTAGAAAACATTTGGAAGATCACAAACAAAGTAATCAAAACAACAAAGATGAGGATAGCTTCCTGAAAAATTCATTGAATAATGATATAAGGCTTGGAATATTTGCAGACATTTGGAAGATGAAAAAGACAAAGAAACAGAAGAAGCAAAAGTGATCAAGACAACAAAGACGAGGATAGCTGTCAGAATATATTGCAGAGGAATGACATTACAGCTTTGAGAATTTTAAGATATAATCAGAGCATACAGGAAAAGAATGTGATCAATTCCATCATTTCTGATATCAAATATTCCATATTGTGATAATAGATAAGATGTACCAAGAATGATGAAACACAAGAACCTGGATGCAAATTTAATATGAATGATCTTGTGATTAAGGCACTTGCTGGATCATCCACGTTAAATTTGCGTCCAGCTTCTTACAATGTTTTGCATATTTGGAAACACAAAGAAAAAGAAAAAGAGTGTCCCCAGGCCTCGTGAATTTAAACGCCCCACCAGGCTGGCATCCTGCTCCCACCCCTACACCATGGAAACTGTTAGATGTAGACGTCTCTTCTACTACAATAGCTTCATGTCTCGCACATCTCGCCTATGGAACTCCCTTCCCTATTACTGTTTCCCTGACAAATACAATCTCCAACGGTTTAAGTGTAGCGTCAATCGACATCTCCAGTTGCCTTGATCTATCCACTTCCCTTCTCCACATCCTTTTTATTTTTCATTCCTATCTGCTCTTGCTCCGGATCTTTTGTGGCCCCCTTGACTTGATCGACCCACTGTCTTTCTCTTTCTCCACATCCCCTCCCTTGCCACTCCTATCTGCTCTTCCTCCAATCCAACTGGCAAGGTCATCCACAGTAAATTTGCACCCTGGATCTTAAAACATTTTACCATTCCTGGCAGATCTTGTATTATCACAATGTGGGATATCTGATAACAAAAATGATGGAAACAAAGAAAAAGAAAAAAAAAGTGTCTAAATTAAATTGTCTAGATTACATACTTCTGGAGCAAAGATGAAATTAAACACCAAGAGAGTCAGTCATCAAATGACAAAAAATGGTTTCTAAGTTGGAGAATCCATGCATCCTTCTGGTTAATAAATTAATTTCTGTTTCATGCTTTGGGATCTCTTTGAAGGGTATTTAAGCAAAGTCGCTAGACAAAGGCAGTAAGGGGAAGAGACGAATACATGCGTCATCAGTTTACAATTGGAACTTCAAAGAGATTTCTTTACTCATTCACCCGTTTTCTTCACCAAGCTACGTGACTTACACTCTTCCTCAGCAAGCTACATGACACTTACACTCTTCCTCAGCAAGCTACATGGCACTTACACTCTTCCTCACCAAGCTATGTGACATTAACATTCTTCCTCTCCAAACTATGTGACACTTGTACTTTCCTCCTCACTTTCTCTTTTGCCTCTTTTTTCTCACACATACACGTGGTGAAATCACAAACAAGGAACTTTAACACTTGTACCCACTGAGAGAAAATTTAGATGTAAAAACACGAATACAAAAATATTTTATATTTTTATATTTAAAAACTTTTCTCACCTTTTTCTTTGTTGTGGTTTGATGGTTACAACAAACACATATTGAAAAATCATTTTTAAATTTAAAATTCCCAGCTTCTCTTGTTTGTGTGCATGTGGAGCCATAACAATGTAAATAAACTTAGTTTGATTATGACCTAAAGCATGAAAGACACCACAATAACTTTTTTTGTTATTGTTCTTGATATATAAAAAATTTATATATCATTATCCCATATATTGTGGACAATCCCATTGTATTCAACGTATGAGGGTCAAGCAGTTCAGTTCATAGGAACCAACAGCCTAGACACCAGCACATATGATTTGATTATAGTGGTGAAGGCTTTCTGCAGAACCAATCACACTTTTTGAAGGGCTGAATACAGAGACCTGATGCACTAAGTGCCATAAGGTCCCTAAACAACCCTCCGCAGGTTTTGAATTCAGAGTTGTTCTTCTCCTAGACCAGTTGCTATCCAAGGCTATAGAACCCAGTCTGTATTTCATATATATATATATATATATATATATTTAATTACTTTTAATGTTATTTTTAGTGGATACTCATATTTGAATAGATGCTCCATTTATTTATTAAACAGTAAAACCTCAAATTAGTGGCCCTGGAACTAACGGACTCCAGATTTAACTTTAAAATTTTTCAAACTTTATGTAAAGCAATATAGTAACTTCAAAATAAAATACACATACATATATTTACAGTAATTTTGTACTGTAGTGTGTGTTCTTAGGTCACAAAAAAGTGTTTCAAATTAATGGGCAAATGGCTTTAATGGACAACCCTCCCCACTATTAGTCTGTTAAATTAAGGTTCCACTGTATATTTATTGATTTATTTATTTATTTTCATCCACTGCCAAGAAATCTTATTATAGAAAAAATTACATTCTCTGGTAGGATATATATATATTGGATTGATGTGAGTTTGTGACCCTGGGTTTCATGCTATTTGTGATCATCAAGACTGATGATTGAAAATAGCGTGAAACTAAATAAGTTAGCTCTGTCACTGATATTGAGTACTTTCCAATAAGTTCTGTGCATATATAATATAAATAATACATACATACACACACATATACATACATATATATATATATATATATATATATATATATATATATATATATATATATATATATTTCTATTTGAATGTTCTTTGAGTGACCAACATCTAAAATTCCAAGTAGCATTTTTCATTTTTCTCTGAATTATTCTTGTGTGTGCATATATATATATATATATATAATGAAGAATAATCAAAAATATTCGTTCTACCTCATGTGGGGAATGGGCTATTTCAGCAGATGATACAAGTGGTTGTCTTTTAAACCCCAATATGGAATGGAATTCAAATGTATATAGCTGCAGGAAGCAGGAAGTAATTTTTTTTTTTGATTATTCATCATATTTCTCTGTACAAATAAAATACATCGAGTTCTCTTTTTGTTGATTAATTTTAATATTTTTATATTACTAGGACCTACTTGGAATGTACACCCACAGAATTTATTTTATATATATATATATAAATATATATATATAAGAGACAACCTTAAGGTTCCATGACTATAATTTATTTCCCGAGAAAATATATTTTTCCTGGTTCATCAGGTCACATCTCTAGTTACAATACAAGTTTTTGAGGGATAGTTTTATATTGATATAAGGTGACAGAGGTGGTGGGAGGGGGGACTATAGAATTATCTATCTTGGAAATGGAGGGGAGGGATAAGGTTGTTTTTAAACCATCTTTAATAAGTTATGTAGGTTAAAGTGTACTCAGTCAAGAGGGCAGACAATTTGACCTCTTAAATAATTTTTATACCGGAAAAGAAAAGAAAAGAAAGAAGACAAATTGTAAAGCAGGGGAGTTGGGGAAGAGAGAAAGAAAGAGTTAAGCAGGGGAAGGGAGGAAGAAGGAAGAGTGAGTTATCATATGTAGGCATATCACGGTAACACTTGAAAAACATATATCAATATAATTTATAGTTAATATGTAAACTATTAAAGATTACCAGCAAAGTAGGATTAAAATAAAATAAAATAAAATATATTAATAATATTATTAATCCTGATTAATATAATTTTAATTAATACAGGACAATATATTAAAGATTATAAAAAAATATTTTAAATTTTAAAAAGAAGAGTATAAAAATTAATAATATTATTATAACAACTATTATATAAAGGTTAAAATATAAATTTAAATTTGAACTTTAAATTTTAAAAATTGAAATTAAAATTTATAAATGGTAAAGGAAAAATATATTTAATATTAATTTAATATTAATAATCAGATTGCTTACTCCTACTACTACTACTAATAATAATATTATTAATCATAATAATAAAAATAATAATAAGTAAATATATATAAATATATATATCAGAATCAGGTGATATATATATATATATATATATATATATATATATATATATATGTAAATAAATGACAATAAGAAAACAGTAATTGCTGACGTGTTTCGTCCTAATGCGGACTTTTTCAAAGCAAGTAACGAAATGAATTTAATCAAACAAAGAAAATTAATAAAAACAAAAAACAGAGTGTTCTTAGCAACGGGAATGTAGGAAACGCTATTTTCATATTGTTAACTGAAAATGACGTCAGTTAATGTCACGTGTGGAGAATATTTCATTAATCTTTGTTGATGGATTCAACCATTTTCTTTTGATTTTAATATGTTTTTGTGTACATTTGTTTGTGAGAGCAGTAATTTTGTTAGAAAAGGTGAAATAGGGAAAAAACCTGGGCGTAGATTAAATTCATTTCGTTACTTGCTTTGAAAAAGTCCGCATTAGGACGAAACGCGTCGGCAATTACTGTTTTCTTATTGTCATTTATTTACAAATATTGTCTTCTCTAAAAGTTAAATTTGAGAAATTTTCATATATATATATATATATATATATATATATATATATATATATGATCGACTCTCCCGTCGAATTCGACATATGAGGGTCAGGCAGATCAGTTCCTAGAAACTGAGAGCCCGACACCGATACATGAGATTTGATTATAGTGGTGAAGGCTTTGTGCAGGGCCATCCACACTTTTTTGAGGGACGAATACAGGGACCTGGTGCAGCGAATGCCACAAGGTCCCCAAACGACCCTCCGCAGATTTTTAATTCAGAGTTGTCCTTCTCCTAGACCAGTTGCCATCAAAGGCTATAGAACCCAGTCTGTCCTGCTATTTACCCATAGTTGGAGGGAGAAGAAGAGGATTCACACCTATATATATATATATATATACGAATAATTCAATGAAAAATCCTACTTGGAATTTTAGGTGTTGCTAGCTCATATAACACTCAAATAGAAAGTCATTAAAACAACAAAGATGAAGATTGTAGCCAGATTAATCCTAAAAATGGCCTCATGGATTACATAATCATAAAGCAGTTTTGTGAGATAGAAAATACAACCTGGATAATTTAATACCAAAATAAATTTTTAAAAATTGTTTCATTGCCTCAAAGCAAGACAATTTTATAAATATGAGAGAATTATTGAGTCCATATTTGATTATTTCATTTTTGTTCTGAACAATTCATTGGTTGGCAATTTCATTCTATTTCTTGCTTGTTAATTACTGATTGGCTGTTATCTTAGAATAAAACTTGAATTACTTTTCATCATTTTTGACTGGATGATAATCTGGTGGTCAATACGGTCATTCCGAGAAAACATCTAAATGTTTTTAGCTCAAGGACATTATTAAGAGGCTGAAATATATACGGAGAAATAGATAATACTTGATTTTACAGTTTTCTGTTGCTTTCCAAAAACAGTTTGTGGTACTTACAGTACCCTGAGTAGTTTGAATGCTAAAGATAGCCAACTTGCTTTTCAAGATTCTAGTTTATGCCTAAACATACTAATTGATTGTATTCAAGAAAAAAATATAGAAAAGGGTGTAAGACAAGGATGGGTCTTCTCACCAGACTTATCAACTTATACAGAGCAGGTGATTCTGAGAGAATTAGAAGTCCTACCAGGATTCATAACTGACAGACACAATCTTAACATAAGACATGTAGATGATACAGTGTTGATAGCAGGTGCTGAAATAAAAGTACAGGAACTCCTACAAATGGTTGGTTGGTTGATTTTGTTTAGTGGCATATCAACCTCTATGAGTTATTTAATGCCAAAATCCAAATATTTTGAACACATTTTTATGGCTTCAACTACAGATAAAATGTATTGTTAGTCATTTTGTTATAAAATGTATTTTTACTAATTTTTTTATATAAAAATGTATTGCTGCCATCGTGACCATGAAAATGTATTTTTATACTTTCATAGAGTTTTGCTTTTGTATCTGTCTATATTTCTGAGATGAGGTATTATGTACATTATTTACATTATTCGGACTATTGTCCTCATTTTTGTCGCCATATTTATTACAACATTCTGGCCCTTCAGTATCTGTCTATATTTCTGAGATGAGGTATTATGTACACTATTTACATTATTCGGAACTATTGTTCTCATCTTTGTCGCCATATTTATTACAACTTTTCGGCCCTTCAGTATCTGTCTATATTTCTGAGATGAGGTATTATGTACACTATTTACATTATTCGGAACTATTGTTCTCATCTTTGTCGCCATATTTATTACAACATTTACAACATTTTGGCCCTTCAGTATCTGTCTATATTTCTGAGATGAGGTATTATGTACACTATTTATATTATTCGGACTATTGTCCTCATCTTTGTTGCCATATTTGTCACAACGTTTCAGCCATTGTACTCTCCAGCCTTCTTCAAGTGGTTGGAATATCAACATTCTAACCACCTGAAAGTAAATAGTTTTGCTTTTGTTTGGGGTGTTCACAATTTGCTCATAGCTAGGACCCTAACAAGTGCTATCACCCTGAGTAAGGGTGGACCTGGGAACAACAGCAATTAAGAGGTGGTTCCACACTCCTGAAAAACGTCCAATCTCTCAATAAGAGGCCTTGCTGCTGGATGTGGTTTATCATCATACCCAGGAAAGTGAGAAGAAAGGATTAACTACCAATTGTAAGAAGATAGATTGTTCACTTTGTTGACATGCATTCTGATATGAAAGTTATAAATTAGGGACACCAAAATCAAACAAGTATAACAATTTAAATATCTGGGAAGGATTCTTCTAAAAAAAATCTTGTGGATTAAAAGCATAGTAATTGTGAGTTCAATCCTTGAGCTGAGCAGCATGTAGTTTCGGTTGGTTTGTTTTGTTTTCTGGCATATCAACCTCAATGGGTTATTTAATGCTGACAAGATTTTTTATTGCTGGCAAATTTTTTTTTTCAAATATCTATTGCTTGTAATATTTTTTTCTTTTCAAAAATGTATTACTGGTAATAATTTTTTACAAAGTATTTCTGGTATTAAAACCTATTTTTACACTTTTTTTTTTTTTTAAGCATTTCACCCCAAGCAAGGCGGGAAGCCACTAGCACGCAAGGGGTTACAGAAGATTTGGAGCAAGAGCAGATAGGAGTGATAGAGGAAAAGAATGGGGAGAAAGATAGTAGATAGATCAAGGCAACTGGATATGTTGATTGATTTTCATAGTGTTTTGACCCCAGTTTCGGGGGTTAACTATTTACCCATAGCTGGGACCCTAACAGGTGCTACCACCCCTGGTCCGAGTGGATCTGGGAACACCAGTAATTAAGAGGTGGTTCCATGCTCCTCAAAACCTTGTGATTGGAGGCCTTGCTGTTGGACATAGTTTATCGTCTTACCCAGGATGTGGATGTAGTTTATCATCATACCCAGGACAGCAAGCAGTGCGTACTTAGATTCAGCGAGAACAGGGCAAGAGATAACTGAGCAGTACTAAATAAGAACTAGATGGTCAGTGGAAGGAGAAAAATCTAGCCCCTTAGATTAAATTTCCTTCTTTTATGTGCCATGTCCCTTCAGGACATAGGCGATCACTGCCCTCCACATCCTCATGTCCCTTGTAGCTCTTAAGATTTGTCTTTTTGTTATTTCTCCCATCCATTTACTCAAGCAATGATGAGGTTTTGGAGAAAATGAAAACAAAAAGGAAATTTATATTTAACATCAGGAAGAGACAGTTGAAATTTGTGAGGCACATAATGAGGAAGGGGGGCTTGGAAAATCTGATACTCACAGGACAGATTGAGGGGAAAGAGGATCAGAGGAAAGCAGTGCATAACATACTTGATGTTTCTGTTTGTAATTCTTTCATACCCTGTCACCCTCTTGTGTCTTAGTGGCTTTACTCCCTTGTATGGGGTGATACAGATTCAAAGAAACAATTGTTGATGCTCGACTTGAAGAGGATAAGCTTGCTGTGTTCAGATAAGCATATTTTAAGGTGACCATTCCCCAATGTAGAAACTGCGAGGAGGAAGCAGGCAAAATGGAACTTCCTCCTTTCTAATGGAATATGAAGGAAAGGATTTAATCCCATGGATGTGACATTTTCCATAGAAATAGCAACAGAGTAGTGAGAGGCCTGCAATGATTTGTCTGTGGGGAAGAGGTTGTAAGGGAGAAAAAATCATCACCCCCAAAGCCATATAGAAGCTTTTGAAGGTGGGAGAGTGAGGATTGAATAGCTACTGCCCAGATGTGACAACAATCCTCCATTTTTAATCTGATCTGACTCTTGTAAAGATAAGCATGGCAAGAGGAGCCAAGTTCTTCCCAGAATGGTACAAGGAACTGACCATTTTTCCATCATCTTTCACAATAGATTGTCTATATAAGTTCCACTTGAGGTCTGGGGTGAATGAATCCCAACAGACATGCAAAGCATGAAGTACCATTGGCAGTACAGTCATTCATAATGTTAATTGATAATTTATCATATAAAATTGAATTACTGACTTCTAAGACCTGACCAATTGCAGACACATAAAAGTCAGAAATGCCAGTGTAGCAGAACAAATATAAGCCCAAAACAACAAAGATGAAGATAATAGTCCAAGTAATGGGATTATGAAAATGCTTCATTTAAGAATATCAGATCATAGAAGAAGGCCAAGGAATATATTGGCTGAAATGGTGAGCTAAAAAAAACAAAGATGATGATTATAGTCCAAATAATATAGAGAATAATGAAAATGCTTCATTTAAGAATATCAGATCATAGAAGAAGGCCAAGGAATATATTGGCTGAAATGGTGAGCTAAAAAAAACAAAGATGATGATTATAGTCCAAATAATATAGAGAATAATGAAAATGCTTCATTTAAGAATATCAGATCATAGAAGAAGGCCAAGGAATATATTGGCTGAAATGGTGAGCTAAAAACAACAAAGGAGATGATTATAGTCCAAATAATATAGAGAATAATGAAAATGCTTCATTTAAGAATATCAAATCATGGAGGAAGGTCAAGGAATATATTGGCTGAAGTGGTGAGCTAAAAACAACAAAGATGATGATAATAGTTCAAATAATATAGAGAATAATGAAAATGCTACATTTAAGAATATCAGATCATAGAAGGCCAAGGAATATATTGGCTGAAATGTTGAGCTAAAAACAACAAAGATGATGATTATAGTCCAAATAATATAGAGAATAATGAAAATGCTTCATTTAAGAATATCAAATCATGGAGGAAGGTCAAGGAATATATTGGCTGAAATGGTGAGCTAAAAACAACAAAGATGATGATAATAGTCCAAATAATATAGAGAATAATGAAAACACTTAGTGTGAGAATTTCAGATCATATAGAAAGGCTAAAGAATATATTGACTGAAATTTTGTGTTAAAAATAGATAGAAAAAGGAAAGTTTTCTTTTTTTTCTTAAACCACAGCCAAGAATACAAAGGTCAAAGTTTTTAACTTTTTGGTCTGTGTTGATTTATATCATTTACGTAAAATGTTTAGTTTGTCTCTCGCACCATATATAAAACTTCAGATATAAAAAAAACTTGGAAACAATTGACCTCTGATAGAAGTCTATGGGCAAAATCTTCCAGTAGGGGTGCCAAAGTTTTATTTTTGGCATGGTGGAGTTTAAGAAAAATTTGGCACTCACTATGGCTTAAATACTGGCTTGTGGTGAGATCACGGTTTCCAACAGGAACATCAGTTTTAAAACAAAGGAGTCAATTTATATACAGGGTGGCACAGTTCTTGCTGGTTTGTTTTGGATAATGGCATATTAACTCCTTATGGGTCATTTCAAGCCGAAATTTTAATTTTTTGGGGAGCTTTCAAGAAATAAAATTATATGTTATTCTGCTCTCACAATTGAATACATGGTAGATGATACACAGCTTTTGTGCATATAAATGTTTGTGTGGACATAATTACTAGAGGCGGTGATATGTGTGTTTTATGTTGTAGTTTTATTGAAGTTATATTTTGGGATACAGTTTGATTTCATTAAGAAATTGTTAGATATTTTATGCATTAATGTCATCAAAGATTTGTTTCATGTTGGTTGGTTGATTTTGATTAGAGGCATATCAACACCTCTATGGGTTATTTTATTGCTAAAATCTAAAGATTTTAAGTACAATTTTATGCCTTCAACTAAATATATTTTGAATGCAATCGTATGACTTCTACAGATAAAATCTATTATTGGTCATTTTGCTTTAAGAATGATCATTTTACTATAAATATGTATTGCTGGTATTTTTACTACAAAAATGTAGTTTTATACTTTCATAGTGTTTTGTATTTGTTTGGTGGTTTGCTATTTGCCCATAGCTGGGACCCTAACAAGTGCTACCACCCCAGGTCAGCATGGACCTGGGATCAACAATAATTAAGAAGTGGTTGTACACTCCTCAAAACCCCCAATCTCCTGATTGCTGCCAGATGTAGTTTATCGAATTATTCTTCAGTTCTTTGAGGACATTTGCATGAATTTAGTAAAAGACACATAAATCATGAACGAAGAGCTTTATTTGAGAGAAAATTGTCATAAGCAATCTTGAGACTCTTCTTGATGCACCTCCTTAACGAATTCACTTTATCATTGATGGCTGCTTTAAGACACGGTCTGAAAGGTTTACATGACCGATTCAGATGATCTTTATCTATTTTGGACGTTGTGCTAGTTATGGTGGACTTCAGAGATTATGTAGCGTTATGGAGGCATTGATTACCTTCCGTCTTAATTACACACCACATGTAGTAGTCAACAGAGTTAGATTGTGGTGATGTGATTAAAGAGATTGTAACTCATCGGCTCTTGGGTCATCTTGGCCTTATAAGATGGTGGACAGTCTTGTTGGTAGCTGTACAGTTCTCTTTTCCTCACAGTCTATCTAAAGCCTCACAACCTTCTCCAACACCTCCTTATAGCCAGCAGCACTGACCCTTAATCCCTGAAAAAAGAAGTGAGACGATATCATATCTCCCTTTTTAATCATGACTCCAAGAACTATTACAGTTACGGGGGGGAGACTTTGTCTGCCTGACCATTGGAACATTGTTAGGTTCTTTGCATAACCATCTGCCATTCCTTCTGCTTACACAACTATCATTGGCTTTTGAACAATTTCACTCACAAGGTTTGTGTTAATCCATATTAAGCTTTTCAGGTACTTCTCAATTATGCCACATACTTGGATTATCTCCCTATATTGATATTATCAAGAAATCACCTAACAAATCAAACATGATTAGATACATACCTATTTCCATATTTCATGGTTGGAATGCTATGACTCTAACTTATCAGTCATGCACCTATATATATATATATTTGTGTATTTAGGCAGCAATCCTTCTTTCAAGCACATTTCATTAAAAACGACTGACAAGGTGCTTTTATTTAGTTTTTTTATATAATTTCTCGTGCGATCTAATAAAGTTTTTCTTTTCAGAGGATAAATTATATAAAAATTGTCCGAATGTTCTTTTCCAAGCGCTTTCGGCTATACATTTAGCCATTATCAAGGATTATATTTCAACTGTTAGAATTAGAAATAGTTTGTTATGTGTATGTTTTATAAAGTGATTCATTTTTTTGTTTCAAAACACGGTCAAGATATTATGTCCATGTTCAAAGAGATATATATATATATATATATATATATATATATATATATATATATATATATATATATCACAGCAATAAATGTATAAAGCTTGATATTACTAGACATATTAAAAACAGGCGAAGCAACTGGTTTCGCTCCTGCTCATCAGGCTTTCAACGGGAGATTTAATTTAAATTAAAAACACAGAAAATGTACAATAAAAGACAATGTGGAGGAGGAGGGGGAAAAAAAAAGCTTCATACGTTTATTGCTGTGATAAAATTTTGTACCTTCAAAAATATCTTTAAATATTTAAAAGCTAGCTACAGTCAGAGTTTAATTAGGAAATTAAATAAAATATTACAGATTAAGGCTAAATTAAGATTTGCTAAGTTTGAAATTAAATTTCTTAAGCAATTTAATATGTCTAGTAATATCAAGCTTCATACGTTTATTGCTGTGATAAAATTTTGTACCTTCAAAAATATCTTATATATATATATATATATATATATATATATGAATTACAATTAATGAGGTCCAAACAATTTACCTCATACAGATGAGCATTTCATCCATGGGAAAGAAGTTTACAATGCAAATACATTTACTAAAATGAATGAATTCCCACGTTTCTTCACAGTTAATTTGAAAAGGAAAGGAAGGAAGGAAAAAAGAAAAAGAACGAATAAAAAGAGAGGGAGTAAGAATTGACCTGTAATAGAGGAGGGAGTTATATAGATATAGAAAGGTAAGGAACCTAAGATGGTTATGATGGAAATCAGTACAGACAAATGCTACAGTTGAAAATAGGTCCCTTACCCACCTCTATATAAGAGCATCCTCTATTATAGGCCAATTCGTACTCCCTCACCTTTTATTCTTTCCTTTTTCCTTCTTTCTTTCCTTCCTTTTCTAATTAACTGTGAAGAAATGTGGGAATTCATTCATTTTAGTAAATGTATTTGCCTTGATAAGTCCAGGGAAAAACTACTTTCCCATGGGCAAAATGATCATCTGTATGAGGTAAATTGTTTGGATTTCATTAATTGTAATTTACTTATATGCTCTATAATAAAAATTATATCGAGCTCGCTTTTCTGGATCAGTTTTAATATTTTATATTAATAGGATCTACTTGGATATTACCCACAGATTTATTTACCTATATATATATATATATATATATGGTTGTTCAGTTCTTTGAGCTCCTTAGCAATAGCATTGACTTTCTGGGGTTCTTATTGATAATTTTCTGAAAATTCCATACAAAAATGGATGTTCTGATAGTATTAGGACCTTTATCAGGTGTTTTACATTTGGTTACTGCTGTAGAAACCTTGTCAGTGGTCTCCAGGTGTTTTCAAACATTTACAACAAACAACCGTACAACGTTCAGGAAGTGAGAAATCTCTAAGTCATTACATCCTGTTTTTAAGGCAACAATTAGATTGTGCCTTTTCATTTGCTGACTTAGCTTCATGTCAGGATTTATTGGAAAAGAAATGATAAAAATAACAAGTTAGAAAAAAAGTTGGCGCTATGAAAAGACATGGCCCCCAAGAACTGAATAACTCTGTGTATATAGTTGTGGACAGAATTATTAACCTCCACTTTCATAATTACAAATAAAGACGTAATATCTCAAATTTTCATGGAAACTTTGTATGCATTTTTAATAAATAATGGATTTAAAAGAGTGATGCTCACAACAAAATTCTTATTTTAGTGTTCAACAATAATACAAAAAACAAAACAAAATGGATTTAACATAGGACAGAATCATTGGCCCTCTTGCCTCAATAATCAACTGTGTAACCTTTAGTTATGATTATTGCTTTTAAGCATTTTTGATAGTTCCTTACAAGATCACTACACACATTGCTAGATATTTTGCTCCATTCTTCCTTGGCAATAGCTTGTAGTTCTTCCAAATTCTTTATTCTTGATTATTGCCTTTAATCATTTTTGATAGTTCCTTACAAGATCATTACACACATTGCTAGATATTTTGCTCCATTCTTCCTTGGCAATAGCTTGTAGATCCTCCAAATTTGAAGGACTATTTTCTTTTACTTTTTTCTTCAAATATGCTCATTAATTTTCGATGGTGTTTAGGTCAGGACTTTGTGTGGTTTATGTCAGTACCTTAATTTTTCTGTCATCTAAGTATTTTGTAACAATTCGTGCCATGTGTTTCAGGTTATTGTCATGTTGGAACGTCCAGTGATGCCCCAAATTCAGCTTTCATGCACTTATATTATTTTTAAGAATAGCCAAATGCTGCTCTTTATTCCTGATACCCTGTACTCTCACTAGTTACGGTTCAGGAGCAGCAAAACATCCCCTGAGAAGTATGCTCACCCCCAACCATGCTTAATTGTAGGGAGGGTATTTTTTAGTTTGTGAGATTCATTCACTTTCCTCCATACATAATGGGAGTTCATGTGTCTAAATAATTCTCGTTTGGTTTCATCCGACCATAAAACAGTTTTCCAATATTTACTCCTATGTTCTGCAGATGGTTTCTTGCATCAGCTAATCTGCATCTTAGGTGCTTAGCCTTAAGCAAGGGAATTTTCCTTGGGTAACAATCTCAAAGTCCTTCTTGATGAAATCATTTAATGATTGTCTTAGTCAATACATTTCACTCTGAGGTTCTTATATCAGTGATAATGTCCTTTGTCATGTAAGTGATGATTTATCGAGACATCTCTAACAATTTTCCTCTCTATTCTCTCAGAAATTAACTGTTTTCTGCCATTCCTTAATTTAGTCTCAACACAATGAACCTTGTTGTACTTCTTGATAACACCATGAATTGTTGATCTCGGAAGATTTAAATCCTTGGAAAGTGTTGTATATCCATAACTCTGATTGTACACATCAACTATCTTCATTTGTAAATTCTTGTCAAGTTTAGTCATCTTTGCTATGGTTAAATGTTAAGAAAAAAAACATTACACCTGCCATAGAACAATAATATTTCATAAGTTCCACAAGACATGGGGGAATAATTTTGGACTGCATCAATTTTTAGAAAAATCTATAAATATGAATTTAATTGATTGAAACTTTGAGAAATTTCATGAATTATTCAAAACTAAATATGGAATCAACTATTTATGGTAAATTGAGTAAGTACTTGTAAATATTCGCATTCCTTTAGAAAATAAGCAAATATTCAGTTGGGGGGGGAGGAGATAATTCTGTCCACAACTGTATATATATATATATATATATATATACGAGGGTCATTCAATAAATAAGGTGAATTTTTTGGTATAAGGACTTCTAATACAGATAGAAGCTTACTCTTTTTTATTATTTTTTTTTGTTTTACTTCTTTTTCACATGGATTTAATTTCTTTTGCAGATTAAAAAAAAACTTTGAGAGTTTTGGCAATTAACAAAGATGGCCGACCAAGAAGCATGCTCCAGGATTGAACAGCAGTCAGTTATCAAGTTTTTGGTTGCTGAAGGGTGCAAACCAGTTGAAATTCATAGGAGAATGTCAACTGTGTATGGTGCCACATGTTTCAGCCAAAAAAAATGTCTACAAGTGGGCTAAATTGTTTAAAGAAGGATGGAGCAGTGTTGAGAATGAAGACAGGCCTGGGAGGCCTACAGAAGTGAGGTCTCCTGAGGTGATCGAATCAGTCAATGACCTCATTCAGTCTGACAGAAGGGTGACAGTGGATGACATTGCAAGAACATTGAGCTTATCTGTTGGGACAAATGCAGGGGTCATCAGTCAGAAGGAGTCATCTTGCATCATGACAACGCAAGGCCTCATACAGCAGCCCAAACGATGCAGACCATCAACGAGCTGGGCTGGGAACTGCTCCCTCATCCCCCTTACAGCCCAAACCTTGCCCCTTCAGACTTTCACCTGTTTGGTCCCTTGAAAGCGTTCACGAGAGGCATGAAGTTTAAAAGTGACAATGAAGTCAAAAGTGTTGTGAGTGACTGGCTGAGACATCAGTCCAAAGATTTTTATGCTGAGGGAATACGGAAGCTTGTGCACAGAGGGGAAAAGTGTGTGACAGTGCTGAGAGACTACATTGAAAAAAAAAAAAAGTAAGCTTCTATCTGTATTAGAAGTCCTAATACCGAAAAATTCACCTTATTTATTGAATGACCCTCGTATATATATGTATATATATATGTATGTATGTATGTGTTTGTAAATTATATTATTCTTTTTCATGTGCCATGTCCCCTCAGGATATAGGAAATTATGGCTCTCCACAATTTCCTGTCTTTTGTAGTACTTAATAAATTTTGTCTTTTTGTTATTCCTCCAAAACCTTGATTCGCCAGTCAAGCACACTAAATATGTTACATATTGTTTTCCTCTGTCCCTCTTGCCGTCAATCTGTCCTGTGAGTTTCCAAGCACTCTTTCCTCATTACATGCACCTAGAAATTTCAACTCTCCCTTTTTGATGTTAAGTGTAAGTTTCCTTTTTCTCTAAAACTTTTCTGTTGCACACATATTCAGTCCATGGTATCCTCAACATCCTTCTGCAGAACCCCACTTCTGTTGCTCCCAGTATTTTCTTTATCTTTGAAGAGATTGTCCAGCATTCACTGCCATATAGATGGACAGATATCATATGACAGTTCAGTACTCTTTTCTTTGTTTGGAATGAAGTAAAAGCACTGAGCATTATATCACCTGGTTGGATTAAAACAATTTCAACTAACTCATACTTAATAAAGTATCTTCTATTCAAGGGTCATCTGTCCAATAATGGTCACAGCCCTAAACAAAATCAATCCATGTAATAAAGTTCCTATGTATAAAGTATCTTCTATTCAAGGGTCATCTGTCCAATAATGGTCACAGCCCTAAACAAAATCAATCCATGTAATAAAGTTCCTATGTATAAAGTATCTTCTATTCAAGGGTCATCTGTCCAATAATGGTCACAGCCCTAAACAAAATCAATCCATGTAATAAAGTTCCTATGTATAAAGTATCTTCTATTCAAGGGTCATCTGTCCAATAATGGTCACAGTCCTAAACAAAATCAATCCATGTAATAAAGTTCCTATGTATAAAGTATCTTCTATTCAAGGGTCATCTGTCCAATAATGGTCACAGCCCTAAACAAAATCAATCCATGTAATAAAGTTCCTATGTATAAAGTATCTTCTATTCAAGGGTCATCTGTCCAATAATGGTCACAGCCCTAAACAAAATCAATCCATGTAATAAAGTTCCTATGTATAAAGTATCTTCTATTCAAGGGTCATCTGTCCAATAATGGCCACAGCCCTAAACAAAATCAATCCATGTAATAAAGTTCCTATGTATAAAGTATCTTCTATTCAAGGGTCATCTGTCCAATAATGGCCACAGCCCTAAACAAAATCAATCCATGTAATAAAGTTCCTATGTATAAAGTATCTTCTATTCAAGGGTCATCTGTCCAATAATGGTCACAGCCCTAAACAAAATCAATCCATGTAATAAAGTTCCTATGTATAAAGTATCTTCTATTCAAGGGTCATCTGTCCAATAATGGTCACAGCCCTAAACAAAATCAATCCATGTAATAAAGTTCCTATGTATAAAGTATCTTCTATTCAAGGGTCATCTGTCCAATAATGGTCACAGCCCTAAACAAAATCAATCCATGTAATAAAGTTCCTATGTATAAAGTATCTTCTATTCAAGGGTCATCTGTCCAATAATGGTCACAGCCCTACACAAAATCTATCCACATGCATCACAACTTTGCGTAAACTTTTTTTCCAGTATAGAAAAAATGAACAAAAAAAGTCGTTAACAAAGAACTTTCATTGGTGTTCAACGACACTTGTGCAGACAAAAAAACTGTGGCTCATATCCAGCCAAGGCAACAAGGGATCGATTCCTGTTGGGGGAGGGCACATGTTCTTCAGTTTCATTTCTCAATATCTAGGTGAATGAAAGAAATATTCTCAAATAACATGCAATGATGTATGCGATAAAAATTTGCAATGATCTGATATTAAGAATAGAAAAGCTAAAATTTAATTGAAATGTTATCTGAATAGTAATCCAAAATTTAAAAAAAACTTTTTCATAAAAGTCATTGTTAAAGCTAGGAACTTATGCCCAAGTTTAGTACTGACCATTTGGTTGAACGGAGGTGTATACAATATGATCTTTCTTTTCCTATTCTTCTTACTATTAGTACTATTGTTTGTATAGCTTATGTCAGCGTTTTTGTATCTGCTATTTTTCAGGGCTGTGTTCCCACATACATATATATATATATATATATATATATAATGATAATATATATATGTGGGATAACAATATATATGGGATAATATATATATAGCCCAGAAAGACAACTCTGGGGATGTTGTGGCACACAGGGCACCAGGTCTCTGTATTCTGCTCCTCAGAAAAATGTGTGGTTGGTTCTGCACAAAGACTTCATCACTATAATCAAATGATTTTTGCATGTAGTCTGGCTGTTGGTTTCTAAGAACTGAATTGCTTGATACTCATATGTTGAAAACAACAGGACAGTTCATTAATATATGGGCTAACTATATATATGTATATATAGGAAATAAAAAAGGCAAAACCAACTTTACCATTCATGATTAAAAACAAACATCCGACTGGTTTTAGCCTCACTCAACAGAGCTGGAATCAAGGGAATAAATGTCACAATATAAAATAGATGTAATATATTAAAGGCAGAATAATCAGATTGAAATAACATCAAGCCCTAACAGGCATTCCCTCTGTATACAGAGGGAGGGCTGTCTGGACATGACATAGATTGTTTCTAATGCCTTTAAATGTAAAAAAAAGTATCAGGAAGTTCTGTTTACTAGTATATTTTTAAGTAAATTTACTGTAAATATTTTCCATGGTGACTTTTTGTACAGCTGATTAGTTTCACTGTTAATTGATATGACCACAGATGTCAGATTGTGCCCTCAGAGAAAAAGTTAGAGATTTAAACTCACAGTAGAAATTCAAGTTGAAAAGTTCCATCATTGGGCCTAACATCCTGCAGATTGTTTGTAACAGATCAGTGTGCCTCAATCAGCTCCAAGTATGTTTCTATATTCCCCAAATTCAGCTCTTTACACTTAACACATGGTATTACATAGAAACAGTGACAGCCCCATGGTTGCTGGGGCCCTGGGCAAGCTGCAATTCAGCACCATTACAAGTATAATTTTTTAAAATTTTCACAAGGAGAAAAAACTGAAAATGTAGAATAATGAGTTTATTACAATCTAGAAAGGAAGTTGAAATTTATTGGGACACATAATGAGGTGGGAGGGTTTAGAAAATGTAACCCTGACAAGGCAAGAGAGATAGGGAATGAAAGTGAGCTATCTATGTGATGAGCTTGTGTAAATGGATGGCAGCATGGAAGGGGATGGGAGCCTTAGGAAAGTGGGGTATAGGTATGTAAAGGGCAATTATGTCTCTTTAGTTGAGACAAAATCACAATGACAGCTGCTGAGTGACGTCAGTTCATTTCACCTCGTAGCAAGAAGTTCAGTTGCTATTTAGCATGTGGGGGAGGCAAGACATGTCTGAACATGAATTGCTATGTAGGCTACAAAGAAGCCAGACACCGCTGACCTTTGGGAAATATTACAAGTAAGACCCTATTTCTTTTCATCCTTTTCACATTGTTGTATACATATGTTATAATTTCTCTGTGTGGGACAAATATATGATAAGTATGTATGTATATATATATATATATATATATATATATATATATATATATATAAAATTCTCTTTGGGAACAATTCATGATTGTCATTCTAAATATCTTAAGTCTTTGAAGATCAAAGTGGACTGAAAAACAAGAAGCCGGAAGAGAGTTTCACAAATGAGAAGTGCGAGAAAAGAAACTGTTAACATAGAACTTATGGTTACATCAAGCCATTTCATCTACAACATGATTAGACCTTGCCACCAATCTAATACTGTGATTACATTCATAAAGTCTAGGTACTTCAGAGGAAAGTAATATTTATTTCGAATAATACAAAAATGTGGCACAAGGTCAAAAAAGGAGGAAAGGAGTAGGCTAGTATTCAATCTGTCTTATCTTGAATTGAAATCCTGACAGGTTGTCAAGCAAACACCATACCAACTGCTCCAATGGGCCTCAGTGACAAAGAGATCCACTGGTTTCAATTCTCGGTAGTGGATGTGCACCTCTGATGAGTCCCAAATATAGGACGAAACGGCCATCCAGTGCTTTCTGCATTCTGTTGAGGTTTCTTTCAGACTCAATGAATTACTTAATTATAATTATCAAATCCTCCTTGCAATTTCTATCATGTGTATATCATTGCTTGATCCGGCTTCTAATGCTTCAGTTTGAGCGGCTTGGTGATAGTAGTCGTGGCTCCGGGGGGGGGGGGCACAGTCCTATGGTTAGAGAGAATCTCAGTTGAGTTCCACCACAGAATATGTGAGCAAGCGGCGCTATATTGAGTCTGATTTGCTATCTCTTCGTCACCGAGGCCCATTGGAGCAGTTGGTATAGTGTTTGCTTGACAACCTAACTGTCAGGGTTTCAATTCTCGGTAGTGGATGTGCACTGCTGATGAGTCCCAAATATAGGACGAAACGGCAGCCCAGTGCATTCTGTTGAGGTTTCTTTCAGACTCAATGAATTACTTAATTATAATTATCAAATCCTCCTTACAATTTCTATCATATATATATATATATATATATATTTCTATGCAATATCAGTTGTCATCTTGTCTCACTGAATGATTTTTTTCACATTCTTTCATTCTCAATAACACCTTGTGTCTTACTGGCCTTATTGCCTTGTTTTGAGTGAAATGATTTAAAGTGGCTTTAATTATTTACTTTAATTTATTTATAGAATAAAAATATATTCCTTTCTTATTGGTTAAAAAGTTAAAAATAATAATTTTTAAACATAAACAAGACCATTTTTATTATTTTCATACATTTGGGCTTCCATATTTAATTAAATCTGCGGCATTTCTTTTTTTTATAAATGTGGAGGTTGAGGTTGGAGGGTGGAAACTGATATTGTCTGATCTATGAACTTGTTGACAGGTGGAATATACTTTGCTATGTTCAAAGGTGTTTTTCCCTATATTATAAGCATACAGTAATATTTTTCAAAAATTCTGTTAATTAACCCTCAAGTATACTAATTTTCTTTGAAACTAATTATCTAGGATAGACATTTAATTTTTAAGAAACTTTTAGTGTCTTAAATTTTCTCAGCTGTCCTCATTTTTCAATTAAAAATAAAAATATGACCATAAAAATGTATTAAAAAATATCTTAAAACAGTATTGAAATACGTAAAATTAATTTTTTTTTATAATCAGGCTATTATCTTTCCAATAGAACCAAAATTTTACTAAAATGGAAACATTTAAATTATTTTAAATGTCCTTTTAAGCATTTTTTGTCTGTACCATAAGGGAAAGAAAGATTTATTTTGATATAATACAAAGGTGTAGCCCTAGGCCAAAAGGGGGTGAAGGGGAAGACTGGTCTTTAAGCTGTCTCATCTTAAACTTAGCTAGCCACGATTACTGACCCAAACATTCCAAAGTATTCCTTACACCAAAACAATACATTCTTACTTACCATTCTTACTTCAGCCACCATAATACCTAAAAGTCTCTATGAAGTCCTAACTAGATCTCATGTGTACAATTTGTCTGTAGCATAGGGGAAAGAAAGATTTATTTTGATATAATACAAAGGTGTAGCCCTAGGCCAAAAGGGGGTGAAGGGGAAGACTGGTCTTTAAGCTGTTTCATCTTAAACTTAGCTAGCCACGATTACTGACCCAAACATTCCAAAGTATTCCTTACACCAAAACAACACATTCTTACTTACCATTCTTACTACAGTCACCATAATACCTCAAAGTCTCTATGTAGTGTTAACTAGTTCCCATGTGTAAAATTTGTCTAAGGGTAGGGGAAAATGAAAATAGCATTAAAAAATGAAACCTCAATGAATGTTCATCAGAACAATTATTTATAATTAAGAACAATTATAATTATGACTTTATTTTGCTCACTGGGGTAGACTGTTCTAGTTCCACGTGCCATGTTTAATGGATGTCAGTTATCAGTCATCTCCTGTTAATTCCCCTTTCCACGTTTTTCACTGCCTTAACCAGGTATTGAACTCACACTCTTTGGGTCCTCTCACTGGATCTAACCAGGCAGTGGATAACTTTCAGAGGGGAGTTAACAGGAGATAACTGATAACTGACATCCATTAAACATGGCTCGTGGAACTAGAACAGTCTACCCCAGTGAGCAAAATAAAGGGTTCAGTTCGACATTCCAACCACCTGAAGAAGGCCGGAGCGTACAACAGCCGAAACATTGTAATAAATATGGCAACAAAGATGAGGACAATAGTCCGAATAATGTAAATAGTGTACATAATACCTCATCTCAGAAATATAGACAGATACTCTAGGCTTTGATTTACTTTTTCTTTAAGCATATCACCCCAAGCAAGGTGGGAGTGCCACTAGCATGCAAGGGGTTACAGAGAGTGGAAGCAAGAGTAAAGAGGATGTTTGAGGGAAGGATATAAAGAAGGATGGGGGTCAGGATCAAGGCATCAGAAGATGTCAATTGATATTACATTTGAATATTTGAAGATTATAGCTATCAGGGAAGCAAGTAAGAGGAAGGGAATTCCACTGATCGGAAGTGTGAGATAAGAAGCTGTTGGAGTAGAAGAGACGGCTACATTTAACTGTTTCAACAGTGAAAGGGTGGGACTGAGATGCCGACCTAGTGGTATGCTTAAATTCATGCAGTTTGGGAACCAGTGAAAGTAGCTTGTGAGAATAGTTGCCATGAAAATACTTGTAGAAAAGACAGAGGGAAGCCACAGCATGTCTGTGAGAAAGTGACTGTTGACGAGATGCCAAGTCAGGACCTATAACATTGCATATCTGGTGTGATAGAGAAAACCAACTTTCCTTGCGGTAGTTGAAGCTATTGATTCAATGGAGTTGTTCCACCTCAGGTAAGTGGAAAGCGTGAGACCAAGCAGGTGCAGAGAGGTGCTGTCATGGAGTTGGGCATCAGTCATTCTGATGGGAGGCAGGGAGGGTTCTCTATGGTGGGTAAATGAGAGCAGTTTCATCTTGGAGACATTAAAGTTTACAAACTGTTTTCCTGCCCCAGTCAACCACAGATTGGAAGTCTTTTTTGAAACCAATCGCCAGGTTAGCTTTGACATCTACGTTGGATTACTATTGAGGCAAGAGTAAATAGTCGTGTTATCTGCATAGATGCCTATTAGGGAACTGATGACATCAGGAAGATCGTTTATGAAGATCAGAAACGGTGTAGGACCCAGGATAGAGCCTTGGGGAACACCAGCATTCGTATGAAAGGAACTGGAGGGAGAACCCATTTAGGACATCATTCATTTCATGGTTTGACAGGAATGATTTTATCAAGTCAAATAATCATCCTGTAATGCCGTATCCCTGAAGCTTATGAAGAAGGCCGGCATGCCAAACCCTATTGAGAACTTTAGAGATATCTAGAGCCGCAGCTCAAGCTTCTCTGTTATTATCAAAAGGATGGTATACAAATTCAGTTATGGCCGTGAGCTTGTCAGCAGTAGACCGGGTAAAGTTGAAATCATATTGCTTGTCAGAGAGCAGATCATGGGATGTAAGGTGCTTAACCATTTTGGTGTTGCTTAAAGCCTCGAAGACTTTACCGAAGAGTGGTAGGCGACTGATAGGATGGTAGTTAGATGGGTCAGTGTTCTTAAGATAGGGCAATAGATGAAGACTTCCAACAGGCTGGAAAGCAAGAGACAGTGAGGCAATAGGTATATAGTTTGGAGAGGACTGGAGCCAGTTAAGGAGATGCGATAAGTGCATTAGATGGCATCCATATCATGCAGACTGGAGCTGCACAGTTTTGCAGCAAAGAAACACCAACATGTGCTACTTCCCTCAACATTATGAGGCCAGTCAGATAATGGAAGTACATCAATGCAAAGGGCATCCAGGAGAACAGTGTAAGTTGTCTGAATTTCTTTGATGAAGCCTTGTCAATTATTATTCATTTTTTACTAGTATTTCTTTCATCTTATTTCTCTTGCTTTTCTACCAAGTAGTAATAGTCTTAAGTTGTTTGAATTTCTTAGATGAAGCCTTGGCAATTATTATTCATTTTTGACTAGTATTTCTTTCATCTTATTTCTCTTGCTTTTCCACCAAGTAGTAATAGTCTTAAGTTGTCTGAATTTCTTAGATGAAGCCTTGGCAATTATTATTCATTTTTGACTAGTATTTCTTTCATCTTATTTCTCTTGCTTTTCCACCAAGTAGTAATAGTCTTAAGTTGTCTGAATTTCTTAGATGAAGCCTTGGCAATTATTATTCATTTTTCACTAGTATTTCTTTCATGTGATTACAAAATAACATGTTTTTAACAAAATCTTCTTTGTCAATGCACTTAACCCAAGAAAATAGCTTTCATAAGCTGAATGTTTTATTGTGAAAATTTCTTCCTTCCTCTGTATCCCTTTAAAGAAAATATGGATTTTTTTTTTTCATTTTCTTGGGGTTTACATGAAATTATTTCCACCTTTATTTTAAAAAAGAAAAATTCTAACCTGTAAAATGTTTCTTCCAATAAGGAAGACTTCACAAACAATTATTATCCAAATAATATTTAACACAGGTAATAACAAATCACCTGAGGATGGCTGTTGAACTGACCAAGTGAAATAAGTTTAAGAAAAAAATTATATGGATTATCATCATTAATTTCTTGACTGTTTCAATCGTCAGTGGGGACCTAAGGGTAGAAGAAACAGACAACTTCCCCCAGGATGATCTGTTGGCAGTGGCTCTCAGGAGTTCCAGCATTGTCATGTCTGTCCTTTCTGTGAGGTTTTCTGACCTGCTTTTTTTTATTACTGTCCCCATTTGTATTTGCTTTTAACAGTGCCATGCATGACAGTCTTACTGAGGCTGTTATGCCAAACCATGACATCTTCTGACGCTTAATAGTGGTATAGAGTGATTCCTGTCAGTTCACGATACCTCAGACCTTGCACCATACATCGTTATTGGTTTTGTGCACCTTAAGTAGGTGACATAGACCAGCTTCCTGAAGCATTTCTTCTCGAATATCTGAATCCTTTTTCCTGCCTCACCCAGCAGTGTCCAACCCGTAGATGAGGAGGGATATGACCAGAAGTCTGTAGAGCTTGAACTTGATATAAAAGCTCTTTCGTATCCTTTCCAATCTGGCCACTGTGGGTGTGGCAATCCATGTGTGAATTTCCGAGTTGCATGTCCTATCTTTGAACAGTGTTGCCTTCAAGTATTTGAAGTTGGACACTCCTTCCAGTGGTTCACCGTCCATGGAGATGCTAGTTCTGGTGTGGCTTGTACTATTCACCATTATTTTGGATTTCTTTGTCTTTGAGCTCCATTCCGTATGCAGCAATTCATTCATTGTGTTTGTTGGTCAGGACTTTGAGCTCACTGATCCCCATAATGTCAATATCACCTATGAAACGCAGGCTGCAGACAGGTCTATCACTGATAAAGATAGAAGTGTTGTAGTCATGGAGAGTTTCCTGCATAATTCTCTCCAGGAACAGGTTGAAGCGTGTTGGAGAGGGTATGCATCCATGTTTAATACCGATAGTCATCTGGAAGATATCTCCCACTTGAGAGAACGGCACTGGTGGGGTGTGGTCGGAGAGGGCCTGGTATTAAATGGATACTGATCAAATTAAAGATAAAATTATGATGCCGCTTCATGTGAGGATTTCAGATAACAAATACATCACGTTCTTTCCTCAACCCCCAACAAATCACAGATCATGTGAAATTGAGAAACCATGAAAAAACTGACACCAACTGAAACTCTAAAAATTGGAATTCTACAAAATTTCTTTTTGTTTGTATTAAAGCACATATAAAAAATGTTCTTTTTTTTCCATTTGTATCAATTTTGATAAAATTCTTGCTTCTTTCGGTAAGTGAATCTTTTAAAGTCTTCTGGCCTTGTGGAATATAATATGACATTAACCGTATCAGGTTTTTCAACCATAAATATCAGGAGGAAAGTTAATCATTCACTGAGTACAGAATTTACCAAACTTTTAACACAAATACATGCTAAGGTTTATCATTCTGCTTGTTTGTATAAAACAAAGATCAGAGTGTAGTATCTGTATAGGTCCTGGCTGGCACTTCTGAGCTGAAATCAGTTGCATTTTCTGCATGAGGAAACTTGTTAAGTGGGAAGGGACTAAGAAGAGGAGGAGGAAAAGTAGGAGGTAAGAATGCTAGAAAAAAAAGGAGGGGAACTGAGGGTGTGAAGGAGGAAAAGAAGGAGGTAAAAATGTTAGAGAAAGGAGGAGGGGAAAAATGAGGAAATGTAGGAAGTAAAAAAAAAGAAAGGAGTAGAGAAAAAATAACTGAAGAAGGAGAGGTATGAAGTAAGGGTGAGAAGGAGGAAAAGGAGGAGATGAGAATGCTGGAGAAAGGAAGAGGGGAAATAAGGGCATGAAGGAGGAAAAGGAGGAGATGAGAATGCTGGAGAAAGGAAGAGGGGAAATAAGGGCGTGAAGGAGGAAAAGGAGGAGATGAGAATGCTGGAGAAAGGAAGAGGGGAAATAAGGGCATGAAGGAGGAAAAGGAGGAGATGAGAATGCTGGAGAAAGGAAGAGGGGAAATAAGGGCATGAAGGAGGAAAAGGAGGAGATGAGAATGCTGGAGAAAGGAAGAGGGGAAATAAGGGCATGTAGTAGGAAAAGTAGAAGGTAAGAAGGTGAGAAAAAAACGGAAGTGAGAATGAGAGTGTGAAAGAAGAAAGGTAAAAAAGGAAAAGAAAACCAAGTGAAAATAAAATAAATATATATATATATACATACAGAGAGAAAGAGAATGAAAATGAATAAAGACAACTGCAAAATGATGAGACCTTGCTACCAATTTAGTACTACACTTAAATTTGTAAAGTCTCGATACTAAAGAGGAAAGTTCATCAGAACAATTAGCATGAAAATATTTATAGAAAAGACACAGAAGGGTACATTACAGCAGTCGGAAAATGATTGAAGGTGAGATGCGGAGTCAAGACTAATAATAGAGCGAATTCTTCTTTGGTTGACTTATAAATATGTTAGATTCTAAAAGAGAAAAATTGTCGAGTGCGACACAGGTAACCAACTTTTCTAATGCCAGACCAAGCAATTACCCTACATATCTCCACTCCCTCAATCCTTGTACACCCATAAAACAACGTAATTAAGTAACACTCTACCTTGACTAGCTTTTGGGCCTTGTATTTGGTGAAAAATAAAAAGGTTAGAGTCCAATTACAGTTTAAATAGCAGGGTAGTATGGGCTCTCTAACCTTAGTAGTCCTTCTCAGAGAAGGACAATTCTGAATCTGAAATTGTGGAGAAGGTAAGGAGAACCCACTTCCAAGAATTTGAGGCAATTCCCCGATGATAATTAAAAAGAAACCATGGAGAGCCATGGTCATCTACATCCTGAAGGGGCACAGCGTTAAAAAGGATATAAACTCTCCATGTAATGTGTAACCTCCTAGGTAGAATTTATGCAAAAAATACTGCAAAACTTTCATTCATTGTCACAATTATTTACGTCGTGAGTGTAAATCCCAGAAAGCATTTGCGAAAACAAGATCGTGTCAGGGCAAAATTACTTTTAATTCTTAATACTAACTGACAGCAATGACGTCATTGAAAAGTTATGTATCATCATTTGAATAAAAACTGTCAAATCGTACGTCAATGGAAATTAGTTAAATTGTTTAGAAATTGATTGCCGACAATGGTGTCAGTGGAAATCAATTATAATTTTTATAAACTGTGCAATATTTTTTCTCTCACAAATTTAGATACATAAATATATTTTTTTTAATTATTTCACCCCAAGCAAGGCAATGAAGCCCCTAAGATGCAAGGTGTTCCTGAGTGTTAGAGAATATAAAGAAAAAAAAAAACACTATTAAGAAGAGAGAATAATAAAAGAACAGGAATTAAGAAGACAGAAGGTAATGATTGACATTGCATGTACATCTTTGAAGATCAAACTTGACTGGAAAGCAAGAAGCCAGATAGATTCACAAGCGAGAAGTGCGATGGAAGAAACTATTAGCATAGAACTTACGGTTACATCTAGCCAGTTCAGCTGTAAGATGATGAGACCTTTTACACTTAAAGTTTTGAAGATGAAAGTTGGCTGGAAAGCATGGAGTTGGAAGAAAGTTCCACAAGCAAGAAGTCTGAGAGAAGAAACTGTTAGCATAGAACTTACGGTTACATCTAGACACTTCAACTGTAAGATGATGAGACCTTGCTGCCAATCTAGTACTGTGCTTATATTCGTAGAGTCAAGGTACCAAAGAGGAAAGACCATCTGAACAATTACCATGGAAGTATTTATAGAAAAAGCACAGGGAAACTACATTACAGCAGTGGGAAAGGGATTGAAGCCAAGTGACCAGGTCAGGACCAGTAACATAGCAGATTCTTCTTTGGATTTTATCAAAATCTCTAAATGTATAGCAGGAGGGCCAGACCAGATTTGACAGCAATATTTAAAGCAAGGAGGAATGGTAGACTTATAAATATTTAAGATATATACTGGAGAGGAAAATTGTCTAGCATGACAAAGGTCTGCTTGCTAGGAAAATTGGCTTTTTCTTAAATGAGATAGACAAATGTGTCTGTTATATTTCAAGTGATTAAACAGTCATGAATTATGAACGTTTCATTCATAATTCCAATTCTAACATAAATTAATCCATTAATTAGAGAAAAATATTTTAAAATATTATAACCACAAAATTTGTCTCTTTAATTTAAGGAAACATTTAAATGAAAATTTACTCCCTAAATAAACCCAATTTAAACTATATGCATAATTATATATAATAATTATTTATATAAACATATGTGAAAACATCTGATGAAATCATCTTGGTAGAAACCATGGTTGCAGGAAAGTCAGTGTTTCAGATATTATATATATATATATATATATATATATATATATATAGTTAAACCTAGAGAGCCAGACAAACCTACCAAGGTTTCACCTAAGCGGATCGTCAGGGAAAATTTATTTTAGTCAATGTGTTTCATCCTCTGATGGTCTTTATCAAGACAAATGTAATGATTTTTATTTTGCAACAGGTATTTATAAACAAAAGTAAAACTGTTGTTAGTTTTTCAAAATTTTTAAATTTAAGAGATGCTCATAAATATTCATAAAGTTAGATGAAAAATCAAGGTAAACTATGGAAGATGCTAAGTGATATAATTTAATGTCTAATAAACAAAACTGATTAAATGATGTGGTTGAATTATTTTTAATGCAATTAATATTAAAATTATTTAAGTATGAGATAAATTTACCTATTTTATATTTTTTAAAATAGCAGGAGGTTATGAATTTAATCATTTTCTTTTAATTTTTTTAACATTTTTATAATCACGTATGTTGACTTTGGAAAAGAGTAATTCTTTCAGGAATGGAGATATTTAAAAACATCTGGGGTACATATTTATATTTTGATAAGTTTTCCTTTTGTCTTTATTCATATTGTCCTTTTACAGATATATTATAATTATAGTGAATATTTTACACACACACACACATATATATATATATATGTGAGAGGGAAAAAAGAAATGGAGAAACGGTCTTATAAATTTGAATGGATTTTCTCATATTTTCAAGCACAAAACGTGCCAGTCAATCTACTACAAATAGTTGTGGAAATTTTTTTTTAAATTACTGGAACAAGATCTACTTGAATGAGTTCCACCATGATGAAACAAATAGGCTTCACCGTTAGAAAATTTAAGAAAGAAAGATAGGGATTTACGCATTTATGGTGTTAACCCCCAAATATATGCAGACTCCTATCCTATCCCCAATGTAGAATGGCCTTTGAACTCCCTTGCAGGTATGAAAGCATTCTCTAAAATTGATCTAAAGATGGCATACCATCAAATACCTATTGACGAAGACTTTAAAAAAATCACAATAAACACGCCAATAGGCCTATTAAGATGGAAAAGAATGCCATGTGGAATTAAAACTGCAAGTGTGATTTTTCAAAGGGCTATAGAGCAGGTTATCGACAGGAATATAAAAAATATGTTACCAGGATGACGTTTGTGATGGTGCTATTAATGAAGAAGAACTAAAATGGAAAACCAGGATGATTTTGAATAAGTTAAAAAACTGCTGGATTAATAATTAATGAAAAAAATATGTGCACAACATCAAAAAAATATCATTTTGTGGATATTCCATATCTAATGAAGAAATAACACCAAACCAATTGTTAATTGACAAAATATTAAAAGTTGAAGTACCTAAGAACAAGAAAGAATTGGAATCTTTCTTAGGACTTGTAAATTTCTATAGACAATATGTAGTGATACTCCGAATTGACAGAACTTTTTGCTGCTTTAAGAAAAAAGTATGTGGAATTTATTTGGACAAAAGAACAACAAGTGACATTTGAAAATTGAAAAGCTGTCCTTGCAAAGAAGCCATTAAAGTGGAACAATTGCTCACGGGTATAAAAGCATTTCAAAGAGGTTAAACACAAGTTAACCATAGAAAAGGTTTGATTTGTAATGGAGATATAGTGGTGCAAACGAGCAAAATTATAAAAAGTATACATGACAATGTTTATTGTGGAATAATGTCCACACAAAGGAGATTAAAGCTAGAGGCATGGTGGCCAGGCTATTCTACAGATGTAGAACAATACATAAAAAGGTGTAAAATTCTCTATAAAAAAATGATCAAGACCTCCCATATCTAGACAATTACTTAGGGAGAGACAAAAGCTCCCAGAAATACCAGGGAAAATAAGGGGATAAAATTTCTTCAGTACAGGGAGATAAGGTGACTTATTTATATATGAAGTAACAAAGGCTATAAATAGCTACAGACTTGAGTATCTTTGAATTAGGTGGACAACAGTATAAAAGTAAGTATCTTCGAAAACTATTTAATTCAGATACCAAAGGTTTTCTCCTTCAAAGATTATGGAGCACTGCTGTGCATAAAAATAATCTTCTTTAATAAAGGGTTTGCCTTCTTGAAACATGGCCTTCGATGTGCCTTCAAAACAATCAATGTATGTCTACTATTTTAAAACCATCTGGAACTTGATATAGGCAAATTAGTTCACAACCTATAATCTAATTCCAAATGACATATTATATCCGCTTTGTTGGTATTTCCACCTGTTAGGGCTGTCTTCTATCTGTTTGGCCCTCAGAGTAGCACAGTGCTCATGATGAAAAGATTTGTTAAAACATCAAACTACATTAATTTGATCCTCAACTTGTCCTTATCACACCTGCATAAGGCCTGACATATCGTTCTGTAAAGTGACTGTCTCTCAAGTGTGTGCTCCCCGAGATATTTTAATTTTAACTTCTTCAAGTCAAGAGTCAATTGTTATTCTCTTCATCTTCATAATTCAGTGTATGGCAGTGCAGATTTACTAGTAGTAAGTATTTATTTAATAAATTGATGAAACCTGAAGTCACTAATAAGGTGAGATGCAGTTTAGATTTACTTAGTAATAAGTATTTATTTAATAAATTGATGAAACCTGAAGCAGCTAATAAGGTGAGATGCAGTTTAGATTTACTAGTAATAAGTATTTATTTAATAAATTGATGAAACCTGAAGCGGCTAATAAGGTGAGATGCAGTTTAGATTTACTAGTAATAAGTATTTATTTAATAAATTGATGAAACCTGAAGCGGCTAATAAGGTGAGATGCAGTTTAGATTTACTAGTAATAAGTATTTATTTAATAAATTGATGAAACCTGAAGCGGCTAATAAGGTGAGATGCAGTTTAGATTTACTAGTAATAAGTATTTATTTAATAAATTGATGAAACCTGAAGCGGCTAATAAGGTGAGATGCAGTTTAGATTTACTAGTAATAAGTATTTATTTAATAAATTGATGAAACCTGAAGCGGCTAATAAGGTGAGATGCAGTTTAGATTTACTAGTAATAAGTATTTATTTAATAAATTGATGAAACCTGAAGCGGCTAATAAGGTGAGATGCAGTTTAGATTTACTAGTAATAAGTATTTATTTAATAAATTGATGAAACCTGAAGCGGCTAATAAGGTGAGATGCAGTTTAGATTTACTAGTAATAAGTATTTATTTAATAAATTGATGAAACCTGAAGCAGCTAATAAGGTGAGATGCCGTTTAGATTTACTAATAATAAGTATTTATTTAATAAATTGATGAAACCTGAAGTCACTAATAAGGTGAGATGCAGTTTAGATTTACTAGTAATAAGTATTTATTTAATAAATTGATGAAACCTGAAGCGGCTAATAAGGTGAGATGCAGTTTAGATTTACTAGTAATAAGTATTTATTTAATAAATTGATGAAACCTGAAGCGGCTAATAAGGTGAGATGCAGTTTAGATTTACTAGTAATAAGTATTTATTTAATAAACATGCCTATCTCACTCGGTACATTTCTATGTGCACACAATTTACCATGGCATCTCTCTTTATTGGACACGTCATGTTTTATCGATATAAAAAATAAATACTTATTGAACTGAAAATGTTAACTGCTAAATGATGGCATCATTCATCTGTGCAGTTCAGCTGAAAGCCAATCCGTTCTGTGCTAAATGTAAACACGAAATGTCCTAAACTTCAAATTCTCTAAGTAATAACCATGTTGCCCATTTGAAGCTCTAAAATGAATTGTCACATTCATGTTGTTGCTCATGATTGAAAAAAGGAAAAAAATAACAGATTTTAAATTGAGATTAGAATTTTTTGTTAACCCATTGAGTGCAACAGAAACGCTTTGAGGCATGAAAGCGTCAAAGATGGAAATATCTGTCATCACCAAGTTAAGGAATATTTGTTTAGTTCAAGTGTCATTGGCACAACCCAAATGAGACTTCTTCAGAATAGAGAATGATTCTTGAACATCCAAAACCAAACATTTAGGAGATCAATCTGACGTAGTATACCTGCCATGGTAAATTGTGTGTACACATAAAAATGTACCGAGTGAGATAGGCATGTTATTCTAGAAATTACCTTCTTTGCTTTGTCTTTAAATTATTATACAGTGATCCATAAAGTTTGTGTGCACTTTAAAAAATTTAAAACGTTCTTTGTATTTGCAATAGAAATAATCTGTATGTTATAAAGTTTAATGTACCTAGTTTTAAGTATAGCTAAAATAATTAATGTGATTTCAGGCATTACTGTAAATCAGTTGACAAATGTTTTCCGTGATCTGCAAAATCGTATTACCCTTTGTATTGCTAATGATGGAGGACATGTGGAAACTTAAATAAAATTTCAATAAAATCTTCAAAAATATAGATTTACTTCTTTCTAATCCTTTTTACAAATTATTTCTATCGCAAATACAAATAAAGTTATAAATTTTTTAAAGTGCGCACAAACTTTGTGGACACCCTGTATAAGTTTATGGAAAAACACACACACACACACACACATATATAGTTGTGGCCAAAATGATCAGAACGGCATTGCTTTTATCAGAAAAGTAGGTATAAGTTTTTATCAATGTTGTTTTATATTCTATAATTTTCACAGACAATAAATATGATATTATTTGTTATTGTCTGAGATTTTGGTGTAATTTGAGAGGATAATACAAAAGTTATGGATGATTTAGTGATTTACTGCAAAACCCATGGTGGCCAAAATGATCAGAATGGTTGCTTTTACTCCGTGTTTTAGTATATTTAACCGGCGAACTCTAATTTTTTAAATTTGTTTACGTGACAGTTCGTTTACTAAACATTTGTAAGAATATCTGCAGTGTACTTTGTTAATATAATGCCACTTACTCCGTTACCAATTCGTCAGCAGATTATTAAGCTTCGAAAGAAGGATAATTTAAGTATTGGGTCTATTGCAAAGATTGTTAACAAGTCAAAAAGTATTGTTCACGGTATTCTTATGGTCTACGATGATTGTGGTTTGTGTGAAGCAAGAAAGTCTACAGGTAGGCCAAGAAAAACGACCAAGAGAGAAGATCGTGCTATGGTAAAGTTGGTTAAAAAGGACAGATTTAAAACTGCTGCTGCTGTTTCTCAGGAAATGAGCATTGTACTGAAGAAAACTTTATCTTGAAAAACTGTGTCTCGTCGTTTAGTTGAACATGACTTACAAGCAAGAGCACCTCAGTGAAGCCACTGATCAGCTCCAAGAATAAAAAGTGTCGTCTTACCTTTGCAACCGAACATGTGTTGTAGTCTCAAGAAAAATGGCAAATGGTGCATTTCAGTGATGAATCTAAGTTTATGTTATTTGGCTCAGAAAAAGTATGTTCGCCGAAAAGTAGGTGAAAAAGTGTCACCTAAATGCCGTAAGACTAGTGTTAAATTCGGTGGAGGAAGTGTCATGGTTTGGGGGATGATATCTGGAGATGGTGTAGGCCCTTTGGTGCGATTACATGGAAAGGTAAATGCAGGAGTTTATAAACAACTTGTAAAAGATCATGTCTTGCTTGTGCTGAGAAATTCAACTAAGCGACCACCCATATTCATGCAGGACAATGCCCCATGTCACAAGGCTAAGGTGGTCATGAACTTCCTCAGGGCTGAAAAGGTTATTGTTATGGATTGGCCTGCTCAAAGCCCAGATCTCAATCCTATTGAAAATGTGTTGAATATTCTAGGAGAACGTTCGAAAGCCAGAAATCCTAAAACAACCGAGCAATTATGGAATGCCCTTCAGGAAGAATGGAATAAGATCACCCAGCAAGAAATTGAAAATTTAATTTCCTCATGCAATTGAAGATGTCAAAGTGTGATTGAAGCTCAAGGGATTCACACTAAATATTAAATAATTCCAGTATTCTCTGTCATTTTTTTTTATTTTGTTATTTTTTCAACCGTTCTGATCATTTTGGCCGCCATGGGTTTTGCAGCAAATCACTAACTCACCCATAACTTTTGTATTATCCTCTCAAATTACACCAAAATCTCAGACAAGAACAAGTAATAGCGTATTTATTGTCTGTGAAAATTATAGAATATAAAACAGCTTTGATAAAAACTTATACCTACTTTTCTGACGAAAACAATGGCGTTCTGAACATTTTGGCCGCAACTGTATATATATATCAGGTGTATTTCAGCAGAAAGAATTCTTTCAAATATGTCAAATATCGATAAAACATGACGCGTCCAATAAATAGAGATGCCATGGTAAATTGTGTGTACACATAGAAATGTACCGAGTGAGATAGGCATGTTATTCTAGAAATTACCTTCTTTGCTTTCTTTGTCTTTAAATTATTACATACGTTTTCTGGAAACACACACACACTTATATATATATATATATATATATATATATATATATATATATATATATATATATAAAAAAGGTGTATTTCAGCAGAAACAATTCTTTCAAATATGTTTCGTCAAATAATAAGTTCTATCTATCAATTTTTTTATTAAATTTTTCAAATTTCCAAATAAGTTGATTTGTGCTTTCGGTAACTTTCACAAAATTCATATTAACTTTTATTTTATATTCTTTTTTTCCTGAGTGCTTTCGAATGTTGCTCCATTCATTTTCAAGGCTTGTTTTATGTGTCTTTACACAACTGCTTTTTTATTCCAATATCCTCACATATGATGAGATCAATTTCAAGGCACTCAAGTTGATGTCATATAAACAGTCAAAATTAAATTAATATGTGTGTGTGATTTTTTTTCTCATATTAAACACACTTCAGTATAGAGTCTGCTATATGTTTGCATATACATAGATAGATATGAAAATTCTGCAATAGATATGAACAGACTGAGATAGATTGATTCATACATTATATAAGATTTTATTATACCTATAAATATTTTTACACTAATATATATATTAACCAACTGATGTAGATAAAAATTTATAAGATAAATATATTAATTTTAAGCTTCTAATCTCTGTTTGACTAGGAATATTTACAATAACTTATTTGGTGGGGTAAGTTTTTATTATGCAACACAAGAGTTGTTTATCATATTGTAAATAAATATATCTATACTAGTATAGTTATTGATATGATTTCAGACACGGAGGGTAATTGAATGACTAAATGGAAACATTCTATGCAACATGTTTTGGGTTTTAAAAGGATGTCCTCAGAGAAAAACGAGTTCTGATAGAATTATTCATATTATTTTTCAAGAACTTCTTTCATTTTCACCAGAGGTTGTAGAAACAAAAACCATAAGAAAAATAAAAAATAAGTGAGAAAATAGATAAAGTGGTGAAAGTTGGATTACCTCCCTTAGACATGTAATCACATGACCTTAGTCACAGGATATGAGTATCAAAATCAGGACATTTACAAAAATCTTTTGCTTTTACCCTTTTTCTCTTCCTTGAACAGCTGATGCCCAGCATGTAAGTGATTTTGCCACAACTACCAAGCACTTATAAGCATTCATGCACATACACACTTATTTTTAGTTGTTTTTACAATGATGTTCACCCTGAACAAGGCTCAAGAGTCACTTGATGTCCAGAGTAAGAAGCACAATTTATTTGGATATGTAGTAATGATAACAGCTAACAGAAAGCATGAACAGGTTAAGATTATAGTGGTCAGGGAAGCATCCTCTTGCGAGTCGGTTTCACAAAGCACTGGTTCGTAGGAAGAAGTTGCTCAAGTGGAAATTACATCTTCTTTTGTATTTCATTCATTAACCAAAGACCACCTTTTGCCAAAAATGGTTTCAAAGGCATCCAATTAATCGAGTGCCAATTAGCCTTTCCAGATATTAATCTAATAGAAAATTTGTGGCCCATCATTAAAAGGTAAGTGAGAATAGAAAAACAATATTCAGGTAAATATCTCTGGGAAGCAAAGAAACCAATGTATGAAATGGACAAAGCCAGACAATTATTTTAAGACATTTTTTATGTTTACACATTCTTTTTTATGGATACAAATATTTAAGTAAATTCTCTTTTTATTATAAACAGTATTAACAACATTTACCGGTCTGAATGTCGAAGAAATTGTCATAGAAAATATACGTCCTCTGACAGGAATCGAACCTGTATCCTATACGGAACCGTCATATAGCCTGACGTGCTTTTACCGATTTTGCCACAGAGGAGTGTTTTGGTTAACAAGGTCGATTTTACTGCTTTTAAACTACAATCTTCCATGAATCTCTCACGTACATTCATATCTGCTCAAAGTGTATCCAAATGTAAACAAATGACGTCACACATTATGAAATGGACAAAGTCCAACAATTATTTTAAGACATTTTTTATGTTTATACATTCTTTTTATAGATACAAATATTTAAGTAAATGCTCTGTTTATAATAAACAGTATTAATGACATTTACCGTCCTGAATGTCCGAGAAATTTTCATAGAAAATATTTGTTCTCCAACAGGATTCGAACCTGTATCCTATACGGAACCATCATATAGCCTGACATGCTCTTAAACGATTGAGCCACAGAGAATCGTTCGATTAGCAAGGTCGATTTTACTGTCTTTAAACCACAATCTTCTATGATTATTTCACGTACATTCATATCTGCTCAAAGCCTATCCAAATGTAAACAAATGACGTCACACATTATAAAATGGAGAAAGTCCGACAATTATTTTAAGACATTTTTTATGTTTGCACATTCTTTTTATGGATACAAATATTTAAGTAAATGCTCTTTTTATTATAAACAATATTAACAACATTTACCGGCCTGAATGTCGAAGAAATTGTCATAGAAAATATTCGTCCTCTGACAGGAATCGAACCTGTATCCTATACGGAACCGTCATATAGCCTGACGTGCTTTTACCGATTTCACCACAATGTACGTGAGAAAATCATGGAAAATTGTAGTTTAAAAACAGTAAAATCGACCTTGCTAACCAAAATGCTCCTCTGTGGTGAAATCGGCAAAAGCACGTCAGGCTATATGACGGCTCCGTATAGGATACAGGTTTGATTCCTGTCAGAGGATGAATATTTTCTATGACAATTTCTCAGACATTCAGGTCGGTAAATGTTGTTAATACTG
>OZ038509.1:25007204-25032204 GCA_964036315.1 Acanthosepion esculentum
AACAGGAAAATTTCATTAGAAACAAAGAAAAGAGTTCTGAACTGTTATATAATATTGGCCCTCTTTATATGGTATTAGATGCTGGACAATTTCCTCACAGATGAAGAGGCTTAAAGCAACAGAAATTTGGTTCTACTGAAGGATGCTGAGAATATGATGAGATTTTAGAGAAATTGGAAACAAAAAGGACACATACTTTTTTTTTTCAATCATTTCACCCCAAGCAAGGCAATAAAACCACAAGAATGCATAGGGTTACAATTAACTTAATTACTTGAGAGAGAGAGAGAGAGAGAGAGAGAGAGAGAGAGAGAGAGAGAGAGAGGGAGAGAGAGGGAGAGAGAGAGGGATGAAATTTCTCAAACACATGAGGAAAGAGGGGTTGGAAAATTTAAAACTCATAGGAAAGATTGATGGCAAGAGGGACAGAGGAAAATAATGCATAACCTACCTGAACAAGTTTCAGTAAATGGATAGTGAAACAAGGTTTATGAGAGATAACAAAAAGACGAAATTTATTAAGAGCTAAAAAAGACAGGAAGTTGTGGAGAGTCATGATTGGTAATGTCCTGAAGGGACAGGTCATATAGAGGAAGAAAACTCTTTTATTACTACCAACACTCACAATGTGAACTATTATATATATATATATATATATATATATATATATATATACAAATGTAAAAGAATGAAGAATAAAATTACAACGTTCAAAACATTAATTTAAAACAGGGCTGAGTACAAGAGTAGAGCAATAAATATTTATTATACACTGTTACATTAGATCATGTAATTAATTACTTTAAAATTGTATGTTTTGTTTCAACATTTAAATAGAATGTCTCTTCAGGTAATTAACAATGATGGTCACCATCATTGTTAATTACCTGTTAATTACCTGAAGAGACGTTTTATTTAAATATCAAAACAAAATGTACAATTTTGTAGTAATTACTTACATGTTCTAATGTAACAGTGTATAATATATATATATATATATATATATATATATATATATATATATATATGAATAATATTATTTGATAATTAGTAGGGATAATTAATTCCAAGTGAATATAAATCCAAAGAGAGCTCAATGTAAGAACAGAGCAAATAATATATCCAGGTATGGGAGAAGAACAAATGGAGTATAATTCCACTGTAGCATTTAATTTTTTACTCGCCAGTTATTTAATATCACCTGAGGAAGCACAACTGTAGTGCTGAAACATGAAAGCTATTGTGTAGCAATTTTTCACATGTTTTTGTTTTAATTTCATATAATATCTATCTATATATATATATATATATATATATATAGTGCACAGCGAATGTTGGTCGTAGAAGAGAAATTTTAGAGAAATTGGAAACAAAAAGGACAGCAACACACACACACATATATATATATATATATATATATATATATATATATATATATATATATATATATATAAACATTAATTATTTATATACATATATATATATATATATAATAAAAAGACTTAAACACTAATATTCCATGGTCATAATTTATTCCATTGGAATCGTCCAATGGAATAAATTTTGACCATGGAATATTAGTGTTTAAGTCTTTTTATTATATCCTTACTCTGTCCTGGACATTGAGTTCTACCTGGATTTTATCCTCTTGGAATTATTTTTATACATATATGTATGTGTATATTTACCACTAATATTGTCTATATATATATATATATATATATATATATATATATATATATAGTCTGAAGATGACTTGTGGCATGGAACTGCCAGTTGATATCTATATTCATACTATCTACATGTGTGTGTGTTGGGGTGCTGAAAAGTTCTTATCCTGACAAAAAGCTCTCCCAAATTTAAATAAACTGGATAAAGCTGAGAATTTTTCAGCACTCTCTTGTCTATGTGCAAACAAAGATATGATTTTCACATATGGGAGTGAACAGATAAGTCCATATCCATAATTATGAGGTAAATTTGGATTTGAAGTTGTCCATGTATATTTTGTTACAGAGAAACAGTGAGTTAAGTTTACAGACAAGAAAGGAGATTATATAGAGAAATAAACATTTTTGCTGTCAAATTTTTTCATCATTATGATGGGATTTAATGAAGCATTTTTCTATATAGTGATATCGAGATATATATATTAGATAGAAAAATAGATAATGGCAAGGTACTCATATTCCAAGTACACCAGCCTGCCAGGAAAACCAATCCTTGTTGGAGACAACTTCTAAGGTACATTTATAGTGATTTTCCAAGCGTAGCTCAGGTGTGGCACAAGGCCGAAAGTATGGGGCACCCAGTAGGGATCGAACTCACTACTCAGTCGTAATTGTACTAACAAGACAAGCTTGCTAACCATTACACCGCATCGAGGTGCCCAACATTTGTATTTGCTTAATAACGCCATTGCCCACCTGTGGTTTATATGCAGGTAGACAGATATACAAATACAAAAAGGTTTATATAAGTGTGTACATATATAAAAAAAGTCATTTATATTTATATAGGTCTATAGGTAGATAAAAGATATATATATATATATATATATTCAGATATAGGAATGGTGTATACGGAATAAATTCCAATAACCAACAGTTACTATTCTTAAAAGAGTGCTCAATACAGAGTAGAGCAAATATAATTATTTATTTGAAAATTATAACATCAATATGTTATAAAATCACTACAAAAATAGCCATTTTGTTTCAACACGTGTGGTGTCTTATCAAGTTATGATGTTGAATGTAGAATAAAGGGTTTTAAAAGGTTCAAATTAATTAACGGGGAAAACGCTATTACATAAGCTGGAATGACCAATCAAAATCTAAGTATATATATATATATATATATATATAGAGAGAGAGAGATAATATTAGTGGTCTATATATATAAATTTTTTTGAATTTGTATGTCTGATTAATTGGATTGTGATTACAATTTCAATGTAATAAATTATATATATATGTGCACATATATATATATATATATATATATATATATATATATATATATATATATATATATACACACACACACATTTATATATGTGTGTGTATATAAATGTGTATATATATTTCTAAAGAATTAATAGATTTATTTTTAATCCAAATAATGTTGTGTGTGTGTGTGTGTGTGTGTGTGTGTGTGTGTGTGTGTGTGTGTGTGTGTGTGTGTGTATGCAATGTGTATTAAAGAAAAACAAAAACTGTTGATGGAACCAATGGACAACTTGCCAAAACCTAAAACTCTTCTCCAGATAAAGACTTGAACAAAAACGATAATACTGGAAAAAGAAAGAAAAAAGGCCTAAGGTAAAGTTACTTTATATATATATATATATATAAACAGACATACAAAAGAAATATCTATATATATCATAGATGTGCACATACAAAAAACTTTATATATATATATATATATATATATATAAACATCATATATACAAATATATATATAAAAGACTATATATATATATATATACAAATATATATATATATATATATATATAAAAGACTATATATATATATAAAAAGACATTATATACATATATATAAAGACATTATATACATATATATAAAGACATTATATACATATATATAAAGACATTATATACATATATATAAAGACATTATATATATATATATATATATATATATATATAAAGATATTAATTGATTTATATACATATATATATATATATATATATATATATATATATATATATATATATATATTGGAAATAGTTGTATTCATACAGTATGAATTTAAGGAAGCTGGAGTGAGAGAAAGCAAATATAAAAGTTGATTTAAGCAGTGATTTTAGGATAAATATGAAACATGTTTTTCATTTCATATTTAAAAAGATAAAAAATAATGTAAATTAAAATATATCTAAGATACAAACTGAAACATAAAAAGAAAAAAAAATTTCTGCTTAATATGAACATGTGATTTTTTAAATTTTTTTTACCTCTAATGAGATTGAACTAAGGCAGCATGCAGACAAATGTAAACAAAATGTAGTAGTGGGTGGGAGAAAAATTAAACAGCCCCAGGGGCGGTGGATGTATGAAAGGACACACACGCACACAGGATGATGTCCAACATTATCTCTAAATGCTTCTAATTGTTCAAAGACATAAAGAAAAATTTTTAAAAAGGAAGAAAAAGTGCTGTTAAAATAAATTTAAATAACAATGAAAGAAAATAATTTGAAATATAAATCTTAAAGAAGCTTAGACATTTGAAAATTAATTAAATTTAAAAGAGAGAAGTAAGAGAAAATATTTGATTTTCACAATTCTAATGTCTTCAAAACTAATTTATCTAAATTGTTTTTTTTTTCCAAGATATTGAAAATTTACACTTCCTTTCTAAGCTTAAAGGCCATGCCACAATTAGGCACATTAAAATTGAAAATGATTTTATCAATTTCTCCAATTCCTTATAAGAAATCACAAAAGAAATTTTTTTTTTCCTACCTTAAATATGTAAGAGTGGAATAGTCAAAATCCACATGTGCCTCCGCATCTTTCTCACGTTCCTTGTCTCGGTCTTTATCTTTACGAAAACTTCCCTTTCGGCGAAAAGAAAAGCGAGACACGGCAATACGATCCATGAATGATCGAGTCAGAAAGCAAAGTGCAGTGCTGTAGGGCTAAGTAATGCACCACCCCCAAGGAGGTAGGCGGTGCCCACGAGGCTGGGGTAGAGAGTTTTAGTAGATTTGGTAGTGTTTACACAGGCTGCCTGTCTGGCTGCTTGATGCAATTTGAGGGACACTCAAGCAACAGAGATGAAGGAGGAGGAGGAAGAAGAAAAAGAAGATGATGATGAAGATGCATGTATTAGTGCTTGAGTGTATATGGGGGGGAAGTTGTTTTGCATGGTAACAAATCTTTTCACACCTGCCTCTCTCTCTCTCTTGAAATCACTCTGACATTAATGTTTCTTTTTTTGATCTGTTAAAATATAGAAAATTAATGTCTTATATTTCTTGGTTTAACTTGAAGTTTTGCCAAAAAAAAAAGAAAAAAAAAGTGATGTGTTGTATCAGATATACAGTCACTTTGTGTAAAATGAGTTACTGCACGTTTTCTTGTTGGCTGGGAAGGGCGGATAAAATTGCAGGTGATGGTATTATTAAGGTAAGATGAATGCAAGAAAGAAAATATAAATTATCCCTTTGCAGTTTGGAATATATATTATTTACCTATGTAGCAGTGAAATTTTCCCTTCACTATGTCTTTATAAGTAAAATGAAAGTATAAAATTTAAGGATTTTACAAGAATATAGCAGTTTAACTGAAATTAAAGGTATTACATTTTTGGATGTTGTCAAAACTTTTCCAAATCTATGAATGGAAAAGCCTGAAACACACGTTGCTTGTGTGTAGTGATTAACCCTGGCTGTAATAGCAGTAGCAACACTTTGTTGAAGCAGTAGTCAGTTGAGTGTGGGCAACTTTGCAAGATAAACATGGAGACTGGGGTGGGGATATAAAACAGATCACATGGATAAAGCAACAAGGGAGGCAAATAAGAAAACAGACAACACATTGCCAAAAATATTTTTTTCTTATATCAATGGAACATTAAAGTACATTTGTTTGTTTAGTTTTTTCAACTCACATACTTTATTATATGCTCCACTGAATCTATCTATCTATCTATCTATCTATCTATATATATATATATAAAGGTGTGAGCAAAAGTACTTGGCTATGTTTAATAAAATATGTTTTCTTCTGAGGACTATGTCCTCTAACCTTGTATAAACACTGAATTCAAAACCATGAAGAAAGAAACCACTACACTATATTTACCCAAGAAATGATGGCAATTCAGAGATAATAAAGAAGTTGTAGAGAGCCATGATTGCCTATACCCTAAATGACATTAAAAAATTTTTTTTTTTTATTTATTTAAAGAGGGTCATGGTGGAGTAATGGATAGCAGCTTGGACTGAGGAATTGGAGAGCCGAGTTCGAATTCCAGTCGAATCCATTACATTCACTTACATGCTAATACCTCTTGGGAAAGGTATAAATCCTCTTCTTCTCTGCCCAGCCAAGGGTAAATAGCAGGACATACCAGGTTCTATAGCTTTGGATGGCAACTGGTCTACTGCAGAAAGATATGGCAACCTACTGCAGGAAAAAAATCTGCCTCGTCAGTCATGTATTGAAAGATACATGATCGCCTAAGCATGTATCACGCATGGCACATAACTGACTGCTGAGGACTTATACACGCATATATACAATATGAAAACACATGCATATACGTATTTATATATACATATATTATGTAAAAAATAAAATAATAATAAAAATTAATATATATATATATATATATGTGTGTGTGTGTGTGTGTGTGTGTGTGTGTGTGTGTGTGTGCATAAATTATTTTCAGATACAGTGTAGTTGTGAAGGAACAAAATGAATGAAAAGACAAGAGGAAGAACTATTCTTATTAAATATTTTACTATTTTTCCGAAGCTGGCGTTGCTTGAAACTAAAAAGAGAAAGAAAATGAGTGACTTTAAGAAAAAAATCATTTAACACTTTATATTCTCCGCCATAAGTGTCCAACTTTTCAGATGGAAATCCTTCAGAATGGGTAGAAAATAGATGAAACAATGGTTTTTATCCATGCGTTTTCTATGTTGGCAGTATGTTGGGTATGTAAACCCAACAGAGTTATAAGTTGGAAAAATGTTCATGAAAGGATATTTTGAGAATAATATCCAATAATGCATTTCGCCTATATGGCTTCATCAAATGGATAACAAAAATGTGTAGTGTGTGTTTGCATCATTATGTATTATAATAGTAGCATGACTCTCTGGAGGCTTTTAGAATATGTTTTTGTTTATTTGTAAGTTTGTATGTTATGCTATAGCTATAAACTGTTAAATGTGTTAAAAATACATAAGTTCTATTGAATTACATCTTTAGCAAATTGAAAAATAAAGATTCTGAAATATTTTGATTTATTACCCTTATTGCATATATAGTAGAATCACATTTTCAGTTTAGGAGTGACATTTCACCTATATGGCTTCATCAGATGGATAACAAAAAATGTGTAGTGTGTGTATGCATCATTATGTATTATAATAGTAGCATGACTCTCTGGAGGCTTCTAGAATGTGTTTTTGTTTATTTGTAAGTTTGTATGTTATGCTATAGCTATGAAATGTTAAATGTGTTAAAAATACATAAGTACTATTGAATTACATCATTAGCAAATTGAAAAATAAAGGGTATTCGTGCATAAGTAAATGTAATGAACTCAAGGGGGAATCAAACTCTCATTCTGAGCCCTTATACATGAACTTCTGCATACACAAACTTCCAGCACATGTTTTTTTTTCTAATTTGCTATTCAATTATCCACCATTAGTCCAATATATCATATTCTCTCCCTGCTATATATGTACATGTAATAAATTTGGGTATGTAATCCTGACAGGGTTATAAGTTACTGACATTCAGAAAAACATTCATGAAAGTATCTTTTGAAAATAATATCCGTTAATGCCTTTTGCCTATATGGCTTCATCAGATAGATAATGACAAATGTGTTGTGTGTGTATGCATTTGTGTGTGTTAAAAATAGTCAAATCTTTTATTATTTTTCTGAAGCTGACATTGAGACTAAAAAAAGAAAAAGTAAATTAGTGACTTTTAAAAAAATCATTTAACATTTTATATTCTTTGCCTTAAGTGTACGAGTTTTGAGATGGAAATTCTTCAGAATAGGTAGAAAATAGATGAAAGAATGGTTTTATCAAGGCAATAATTTAATTAAGATTTAATTATTTTAATCATGCACAAATGCATACACACACAACACATTTTTTGTTATTCATCTGATGAAGCCATATAGGCAAAATGCAATATCAGATATTATTTTAGAAACACACTTTGATGAACATTTTTCCAAATGTCACTAACTTAAGTATATATTTACAAAGCATATATACAAATATAGACTTAGTACATGTATATACACCTAATTTTATATAAAGTGTGGACATAGAAATCAACACTGTATGGTGACAGTCACCATGCAATGTTCATTTATATCTACAAACACTCTATCCCTGGTACTGAGCAGTCTTCCTACATAAATATGATAAAAAATTAAATATATATAAAGAATTATATTCCTGATCAATCAAAATTCATAAATAATTATATAGGCCACACTACAACATGTTTGACACGCAGACTCACTCTACTCCTTTCTGACAATGGCTCAATTAGATCTCATTTAAATATTCATGGAGACCTACCAGACAATATTCGGAACATACTTGTCAACAACACTAATATAATAGCATCATCCACATGCAGAAAAAGGCTAAAAATAATGGAAGCTTATTAATAAAAACAAAAAAAACAACACTTAATAATATTAACTTTGAACATGGACATAATATCTTGACCGTGTTTTGAAAAATGAAAACATTTTATAAACATACATACAACAAACTATTTCTTATTTAACAGTTAAAATATTTAATCCTTGAAAATGGCTAAATGTATAGCCGAAAGCGCTCGGATAAAAAGAACATTCGGACAGTTTTTATATAATTTATCATCTGAAAAGAAAAAAATTATTAGATCGCATGAGAAATTGTATAAAAAACTAAATAAAAGACCTTGTCTGTTGTTTTTAATGAAATGTGTCTGATGCGTATTGATAGCAATTTTGACATGTTTTCGGCGTAATATTCCAAAATAAATAATATTGCTCGACTTTGTATTGAACCCTCTTTTTGTTTCAAATAGTTTTTATTTTCCAAAGTACTTTCAATCTCATCTGAGACCATCTTCAGGGGTTTAAATTGTCTGGGAATGTGTATATGTATTTCTGTAAATTCAAAACATTTCAACTGTTTGTCTTACTGTGTTATGCAGTGATCTAGATTTCAAAATTCAAAATACATGTGTTTTTTCCACAGTCTGTGTATATACATATATATATATATTCCCTGACAATCCGCTTAGGTGAAACCTTGGTAGGTTTGTCTGGCTCTCTAGGTTTGACTCGGTTCGCTCTACTTTTGTATCGAGCACTTTTTTAGTTAGTTGATTACTCATATCAGGGTTTTTTCTTTGGGCTTTGGACCTGTATGTTGTATGATTATTTTCGACAGACGTTCATAGCTCTTTCTTTTTTTAAATACTTTTTTCCTTCGATATTGATTTGATCATTGGCAAATCAAGAAACCGAAGGTTTTTCCGAAACAAGTGTAATTACCTATATATATATATATATATATAGAGAGAGAGAGAGCATTTTTTTATTTACACAAATCTGATTGAAAACCAATGAAAATATTTTCATATAATTTGAACCATTTTTCTGGTTTCCAGAGATAATTTGATCAGAAATTTTTGGCATGTGTGTTTTTATATTATTAAAGCTTATATCATTTGCAGTCATTTTTACAAATTATTTTTGTTTTATTGGTAACGATTTGTCAAATTTCTTGTACTTTGTTGTTGCTTTCATCAGTGATATACAATTTAATTGAACTATTATAAAAACAAATGACACATTAATCAATGGTATAATGTATCATGGTTGTGTAACCAATGTATATTTTGTTTAAATTATCATTATCAGAGAAACATTTCCCAAGTAAGCAAACAAATCCATAAATAAAATTGGTTTGTTGAAGTTTTGACTTTTTGTTGAATCATTCGTGCTGATCCTGTTGGAGGTTTTTAGTTATTTTTGTAATAAGTGATGAGTTTAATTTACTTTTTTTCATTAAGTGATATGTATCTGTGTATTTGAGTTCATATAGTATATTTATTTAGTTTGTAGTTACTGCGTAGTTGATTCCTGTAGAATAGTTAAAGACATTTTTTTTACATTATTAATATTATTATTACTTACACTATTGATTTTTAGACTATTGTCCTCATTTTTGTTGTTAATACAACATTTCAGCCATTGTGCCCCCCACCAGCCTTCCTCAGGTGTATATTGATTGGTGTAACCTACAGAGAATTCTGAAATTAACCCTTTATTTAATCTATGGCAATAGACTGTTCTCTTTCCACTGCTCATGTCTAAGGATATCTCATCTAGTTCTTATTTTTGTTTAGTACTGTTCAGATATTGCTTGCCCTTTTCCACTGGGTCCAAGTACACACTGCTTTACCCAGGGATTGAACTCACAAGCACTATGTCACCAAGTTCACAAACCAATGGTCAATTCAAATCTTGAGATAACAACAGCAATAAAAGTGATCACAATAGCTTGAATATAATTTCTTTTTAATCATATCACACCAAGCAAGGCAGAAAAGCCACTAAGACACAAGGAGTTGCTGATTGTGAAGGAACAAGAAAAAAAAAAGAGCAACATTAGGGAGTGAGAAAAATAAAAGACTAATCAAGACAGTAGATAATGATTGCATTTAAATTTTTGAAGATCAAAGTTGGCTTGAAAGCATGAAGCCAGAAAAGAGTTCAGCATAGAACTTACTGTTACATCTAGCAATTTTGTAAATTGATGAGACCTAGTTGCCAATCTAGTACTATAGTTACATTTCTAAAACTTAGATACCAAAGATGAAAGTTCATCAGAACAATTACCATGAAAGTATCTATAAAAAAATGCACAGGTAAGTGACATTATGGTAGTGGGAAACGGGCTGAAGCTGGGATGCCAGATCAGGACCAATAACATTGCAGATTCTACAAGGGGCTACTGAGTGTGAAAGAATAAGAAACAGAAAAGCATTATTAAGGAACAAGAACAATAAAAGAAGAGTAATCAAGAAGACAGTAAATAATGATTGACATTGCATTTAAATTATTGAAGATCAAAGTTGGCTTGAAAGCATGAAGCCACAAATGAGAAGTGTGAGAAAAAAAAACTGGTAGCATAGAACTTACTGTTATATCTAGCCAATTCAACTGTAAATTGATGAGACCTAGTTGCCAATCTAGTACTGCACTTAAATTTCTAAAGCTAAGATACCAAAAAAGAAAGTTCATCAGAACAATTACCATGAAAATATTTACTGAAAAGGAATACGGAAAACAAATTACTGTAAAATGGAAGTGACTGAAGCTAAAATGTCAGGAGCAATAACATTCGTCTTTGGATTTTATCAAGAATATCTAAATATGCAGCAGAAGCAAATGGCCATATGGAGTGGCAATATTCAAAGCATGGACGAATCATAGACTTATAAATATGCAAGATAGATTCTGAAGAGAAAAATTGTCTAGCATGACACAATGACCTGACTTAGCAGTGGACCTATCAATAGATTCAATATAGTTTTTCCACTTCATATCAGCTGAAAATGTTAGCCCAAGAAGCTGCAATGAGTCACTCACATGGAGGTTAGCATCAGCCATACTGATGGGAGGCAGGAAGGAGTCTTTCAGCTGATTAATAGACAGTGTAAATAAGGACAACTGAGGGAAATTATTGTTAATTAATGCTCATGTTAATTAATTTTGTTATAGAATATTTTGCATGCACAGGATATAAATATAGCATATTTAGTTATTTATGATAGCTATTTTGTATTAGTGTAAGCACTGGTTATTGTTGTTAAGTGAGTGTAGATTTGACTTAGTTGTATTATATAAAATAAGATTTTAAGGTTTGATTAGTATATATGAATTTAAGCTTAATACTAGATTAGCAGTTCTTATAATTCAAATGGCGAGATGTAACTGTAAATTCTATGCTAAGAGTTTCTTCTTGTGCACTTCTCACTTCTGGAACTCTCTTCCGTTTTCTTGCATCCCAGTCGACTTTGATCTTCAAAAATTCAAATGCAATGTCAATTGTTATCTTTTTGTCTTCTTAATTCTTGTTCTTTTATTGTCTTCTCTCCTTAATAGTAGTTTTTCTCATATTCTCTAACACTCAGTAACCCCTTGCGTCCTAGTGACTTTATTGCCTTTGATCTTCAAAAATTTAAATGCCATGTCAATCATTATTATCTGTCTTCTTAATTCTTGTTCTTTTATTGTCTTCTCTCCTCAACAGTAGTTTTTTTCATATTCTCTAACACTCAGTAACCCCTTGCATCCTAGTGGCTTTATTGCCTTTGATCTTCAAAAATTTAAATGCAATGCCAATCGTTATCTTCTGTCTTCTTAATTCTTGTTCTTTTACTGTCTTCTCTCCTTAATAGTAGTTTTTCTCATATTCTCTAACACTCAGTAACCCCTTGCATGTTAGTGGCTTTATTGCCTTTGATCTTCAAAAATTTAAATGCAATGCCAATCGTTATCTTCTGTCTTCTTAATTCTTGTTCTTTTATTGTCTTCTCTCCTTAATAGTAGTTTTTCTCATATTTTCTAACACTCAGTAACCCCTTGCATGTTAGTGGCTTTATTGCCTTTGATCTTCAAAAATTTAAATGCAATGCCAATCGTTATCTTCTGTCTTCTTAATTCTTCTTCTTTTATTGTCTTCTCTCCTTAATAGTAGTTTTTCTCATATTCTCTAACACTCAGTAACCCCTTGCATCCTAGTGGCTTTATTGCCTTTGAATTTCAAAAAATTTAAATGGAATGTCAATTGTTATCTTCTGTCTTCTTAATTCCTGTTCTTTATCATTCTTTTATTGTTCTCTCTCGATTATAATGTTTTTCTTTGTCCTCAAATTCTCTCGCACTCAGTCATCTCCTTTTTAGACTTAATATTTCGTTCAAATGCGAAATGAAGTATTCAGTTATTTCAAACGTTTCTAAGTTTTTTGACATCATCCATGTTTTTAATTAATATAAATATATTTTCGATGTCGCAGGTGTGAATTGTTGGTTTAGGGGTGTTTTTTTTTTAAATCTAATTTTTTAAGGGCAACATGTAGAATTCTGATGGAGTAATAGGCGAACTCTCAGTTCATGCACGTACATTTCCAAAGTGTTTATAAATGGGAATTTTTGTGATACAGGCTCGTAGCAGTTTCTTGAGAATTGTTGGTTTTATTTTTGGAGGGGGAAGTTTTGGAAGCTTATAGATGTTGTTAATTATAATATTTATTGGTTTACTTACACATAGATTGGTGAATAATCTTCTTGCATTCAGTGCTGATAATATCCCATGATTTAGTTTATCGCTTTTGAGGATATGGATAAATTCACATGTGGAATTTATACAATATTTTGAAAATTTGATTGATTCCTTTCGAAAAATGGTAATGATGTTTGAATCTGTCAGAATATTGGTTTATAATTATAAAAAAATGATTACAAATAAGAGAAGCCTTAATTGTATAAGCTACAATTTAAACCACAGAGCAGCATACAAACACATCAATAGAGACTTCCTCTTCTGATCCATTGTAAACTGCCTCCCAAAATCCAAATCTGCTGTCAAGATAGAAGAACTATATCTGTTGATAGTTGTAGCTGTCAGGTGAGGACCCCAATACTGGGATATTCTAAATGTCATCAGGAGTATGACAAGGAGGAAATGAGAGCACCAGTCTATTTAATATTTTCCTAGACTATGCCTGCACATTTAAAAGTATAGATATGAAGAGATGGGCACTGATCATTTAAGTATTCTATACCAGATCTCAAATGAATCAGAAGACAATCCTTCTTGCTAGGAGTCATCATATATTTATTTATAAGTAACAAAAAGGTAATTGCCAAGACCTTCACACAGACAGAGGTATCTTAACTGGATCAATTATGGTTAAGATACTAATGAACATTATATTAATTAGGCTTCTCAAGTTTCATTTTCACTACATAATGACGATATATATGCCATCAAACAACCCCAGAAAATTGCTTAGCTTTCCACTAGAAAATTGTATATGACTGCATCAATAGAGACTTCCACTTCGCATCTATTAGTAACTGCCTTACAAGCTCTGAGTCTGCTGATTGTCTCAACCTGATAGAAAAACTATATCGGTCCACAAAATTGTACATGTCGGGTGAGGACCCCAATACTGGGACATTCCAAACCTCATCTGGAGTACAACAAAGAGGAAATGAGATTCTCAATTTATTTAATCTCTTTGTAGACTATGTTTTAAACATATACCGTCCTGGGTATGACGATAAACTACATCCACGTCCTGGGTAAGACGGTAAACTACGTCCAACAGCAAGACCTCTGATCAGGAGGTTTTGAGGAGCGTGGAACCACCTCTTAATTGCTGGCATTCCCAGGTCCACCTTGACCCGGGGTGGTAGCACCTATTAGGGTCCCAACTATGAGCGAATAGCTGACACCCAAACTTGTGTAAAAATAGGTTTTAATACCAGAAATACTTTGTAATAAAAAAAAAATATTACCAGCAATAATTTTTGAAGGAAAAATTATTATCGGCAATACTTTTTAAAAAAAGTACTAGCAATACAAACAGCTATACATTCTTTGAAAAAAATATGGCCAGTTATAGATTTCTTCAAGGAAATAGATTCCCCATTGCTGGGAGGAGAAGAAGAGAATTCATACCTTTTCCAAGGATATTAGCATGTATGTGAATGTAATGGATTCGACTGGAATTTGAACTCTGCTCTCCGATTCCTCAATCCGAGCCGCTATCCATTACTCCATCATGCCTCCTTTTGAATATATTTTCCCAAAATGGAAACAGTAACTAGAACTGGAATGAAAGTGCCAATGTTTAACCTTCATGCCGACAAAAATATGGTATGTCAAAAGGACGTTTTTTTTTCCCTTGACACCACTATTATTTTAACTACCTTCACTCCTCAGCAATGATTATTGTGTTTGAAGCTAAATGTGTTGAAAAGGTTTCTACCATCAATGGCAAAAAAATCTGCAAACAAATGGCAAACAAAAATAAATGTTTACATGGATGATTTCCAAGCAACGATAAACATGTGCATATAAGACGCTGGAAGCGAAAATCGCCCCGCAGCTCATGACGTCACACATGACCACGCGAGAGTGAAAACGAGAAGTATTAGGTATGGGAAGCCGTTGGTATAAACCAATGACTTCTGTTACTAATTATAGACATTTAAGAATATTTGTGGAGATTTCATAGTTTATTTTGTTCAGGTTAGGTTTGAACTGTTTTATGTATATAGCTTCAAGAATTTTTAGTTTTTGTTTATTGTTTTCATGTTTAAGTATAGTTGTGTTGTCAACAAGGATTTTCCGGAATTGTGTATGTGGCCAGGTAAACAGAAACAGACTATCATCAATTTCTCGTCCGTGTATTGCTTAATATATTGAACTCTAATTGTCATCTTTGATAATGGCTTATGCAAGCCGAAAGCTTAGATTGGATTAAAAAATATGCATCAATATTGTGATTTTCTTTCATTGTTTAATGATAATGTTATTAAGCTTATCAGACGATATGAAAAGAATTTACATAAAATAAATAGACAACACTTGTCTATATTATTTAATGAAACATGTATGAATATATATATATATAATATATATATGAGTTGGAATCAAATATAGATCAAATACAGATCAAATATGGATCAGAATCCAACAGAATGATGAGATAAAGAACAAATAGGAAACAGTTATCAATTTAACATGTTTCCCTTTTATTAATGCTTCAAAAAAGAATGTGATATGAAGAAAAAGAAGAAAGAAATTCTAGTATTTTCCTTTTATTTTGTTTAATTTACATTGGTCAGTCATATGTCACATGCATTTGACTTGTTGAACCAACATTGATGAAATAGTAGAATTCAAAATGTTCGTTCAACAAGTCAAACTTTGGGAAATATTACAAGTAAGGTTCATGTGATATAGTTTCTCAGTGTGAGACACAGATAAATATGTGTACATAATTTTGTGAATGACTTAACATCATAAAACTCTTTTGGAGAACCAAGCATGTTTGTCATTCCTTTTTCTTTCAGCTGTTCTGTTTTGTCTGTGAAATATGTTATTATTATATCATTGATATAATAATGCCCATAATAGGGGAAATCCTTTCTTCGATAGTTGGCCCATTTTTGGTAATTGCAGTATAGGATGAACTTTCCCATCTATGATGCATAACTATTTTTAGGATGTTTATTAATATTTTTTTTGGCATTTCATTTATATTTATTAATATGGTACAATTTTTTTGCCAACCTTTTTTTTTTACTAACAATATAAATTCATTTATTTAGCATTGGTAACTTTTTTATTAAATTTTTAATTGACACATTTTATACCGATTCTTTGTTTTTCGACTTTTTATAGGTTTTCTTTATTTTCTTCCATTTTGTAAATGTTATCTGAAGCCGTAAATTTTGACACGTTGGGTAAATCTCTCTCTGTCACTGTTGTTATTCTATAATGTCTGTATCATCAACTTCAATTTTGTTAGTCGAACATATTTTTAATTTGATATTTAAGGACAAAACTCTTAAAATCAGATATTTAATTAAATGTACATAGTCTGGCATGAGGTCACAAAAATGGTGTTCTTTTAAAGACTGAATTATAGAACTCTTAAAATCAAATAAATGTATATAGTCTGACATGAGTCCACAAAAAAGGGGTTCTTTGTAAAGATTGAATTATAGAATTCTTAAAATCAAATAATTAAATGTACATCATCTGGTGTAAGGTTACTTTTGTAGCATATCTATGGATGATAATGGCTATGTCCCCATTCATATAAATACAGTAGTAAATACTGTATGTTGGTCTGCAGTTGGAGAGTCATTGTGGAATTCACTTGACTCACTTCTAGCAGTTGACTATTCCTTCTATGCATCGCTGGCGAATCTTATATGTGTTGTTCTTGTTCTAAGTATTATCGTTCCTTATCAACCTTTGTGTGATTATTATATTCAGTAACCTTCCCTAAGCTACAAAAGTTACAAAAATGGGGTTCTTTGTAGTAAAGACTGAATTATAGAACTCTTAAAATCAAATAATTAAATGTACATAGTCTGGCATGAGGCCACAAAACTGGGGTTCTTTGTGAAGACTCTAATTACACAACTCTTAAAGACAGATATTTAATTAAAATTTATATAGTCTGGCATGAGGCCACAAAATATATATACATGAGCACTTTCAGCTATTCTATTAGCCATTATCACAAAAGGTTTTTCTATTTTTAACGGAATATGTATATTTTTATATATGTGTATCTGTGTTTGTAGGATGTATAATATCCAAAACCAAAATGAAGATGAGACAAAAATGAAAATTTTTTTATCGAAGATACGTTTAGCCACCGGAGAAAATGTGTTCTCTCTTCATTATCAAACTGAAAAAGCCAAAGAGAACACATTTTCTCTGGTGAACTGCGCCTTTGATAAAAATGTTCCACTTTGTCTCATCATCTTCTCATATGTGTATTGATAGTGATGAGAATGTTTTGTTTATTTTCTGAATATGGTCAGCATGTTGTCACCATGTTCATTATACAATAGCTGAAAATGTTCGGATATATGGGCCATTTGGACAGTATAAAAATATGCACACTCTTTCAAGTTGTTTTTTTAAGATTAATAATATGATATATTATATATATATATATATATATATTATTATAATAATTAATATATAGTGAGCACTCTTGTTTGCCAGAGCAGCTAGCCAATCCACCTTGCAGACGCCTGCTCAGGCACACTGTTATACATAGATGAGATAGTATTAAAATACACTTGGATCATAGTGTAGTATTTGTGTGCTCTGCTTAAGATCAGGGTGTAGTATCTGTGTGTTCCATTTAGGATCAGAGTGTAGTATCTGTGTGCTTTGCTTAGGATCAAGGTCTAGTATCTGTGTGCTCCACTTAGGATCAGGCTGTAGTATCTGTGCTTCACTTATAATCACAGTGTAGTATCTGTGTACTCCAATTGGGATCAGGATTTAGTATCTGTGTATTCTGCTTAGGATCAGGTTGTAGTATCTGTATGCTCCACTTAAGATCAGGGTATAGTATCTGTGTGTTCCATTTAGGATCAGAGCGTAGTATCTGTGTGCTTTGCTTAGGATCAAGGTCTAGTATCTGTGTGCTCCACTTAGGATCAGGCTGTAGTATCTGTGCTTCGCTTATAATCACAGTGTAGTATCTGTGTACTCCAATTGGGATCAGGATTTAGTATCTGTGTACTCTGCTTAGGATCAGGTTGTAGTATCAGTGTGCTCTACCTATGAACAAAGTATCACTTTCTGGCTCTTCCACCAAGGACCAGTTCACAAATCTCTTGTTTGTAGAGAGGCGTCAACTCTTTTGTCTTTTAATTTTCAGAAGAATCATCAACATGTTAAACATTTTTCAGACAGTAAGAAAGACTAATTCCTTGCTGTAGATTTTGTTTGAGCCGAACAACCCAAAACTTTCAACAAAAATCACAGAATCAATCATTGCTGCTTCTTGTAATGTCTAATTCTTTATTTCATTTTTATAACAATTTCTATTTTTCTATGGAGTTAAAATGTCCATGAAATACTATAGAACATTAAAAAAAAAAAAATGCTTTTCCAAAGTCTCGTCATAGGTGGATGGTGTAATGGATAATGACTCATAATGTGAAATCGGCAAACTGAGTTCAAATCCCAATCGAGTTTCATTGCATTCACTTTTATGCAAATACCCTTGGGATAGGTATAAATTCATCTCTTTTACTAGCTATGGCAACCTGGGCTCTTCAGCCTTAGCTGGCAACCAGTCTAGGTGAAGGACAATTCAAATGCATGTAGTCCTGGTGTAGCACATAGAATGCAACCATTGGCAAGATCATAGAGTTCGCAATGACTCTTTAATCTCAACTGCAGCCAACTTATGATAGTGTTTATGTATTATTACTATAATGATTCTAGGTTACTGTTGACTTACAACCTATGAGATTTGCGATTGTTTGACTTTACGATCATAACCATGAATTGGTATGTCTGTCATAACTGCTCCATGTCTGGCAGCATGTTTTCCCAGCTTGATGCACAATTCCTGTCTCAGCATTCCTTCGCACACCTCAAGCGAGGTGCTAATGCAGCCACGGTACAATACACTTCCCCCGAGTTCATTTGTGTCCACTATTTACATTATTTTGACTATTGTTGCCATATTTATTACAGAGTTTTGGCCGTTGTACGCTCCGGCCTTGTTTTTTTTTATTTACTCCCAAGGTGTAGTTTTTTTATTCAAACCCTAGATGTAGTTTTTTATTCAAGTCCTAGGTGTAGTTTTTTTTAAAACCCTATGTGTAGTTTTTTTTTTTTTAATTCAATCCCTAGGTGTAGTTTTTTTTTATTCAATCCCTAGGTGTAGTTTTTTTTTATTCAAACCCTAGATGTAGTTTTTTTAATTCAATCCCTAGGTGTAGTTTTTTATTCAATCCCTAGGTGTAGTTTTTTCTTTTTTTTTTTAAAATAATCAAAGTGGATTTTTTTAATTCATTCCCCAGGGATAGATTTTATTTTTAATTCAATCCCTAGGGATAGATTTTTTTAAATTTAATCTCTAGGATTATATTTTTGGCTAAAAATTCTAAAAACATTATTGAATATAACAGCCACCTGATGAAGGAAGGTTTAGGGAATAAAGTGATCAAAATATTGTGAATATAAAGCAAAACCATATTTTAGATTGTAAGAATAATTCCATTTTTAGGTCTTATCAACTCTTTTTAGGTTATTTAAAGCCAAAACCTATTTTGGATTGTAAGAATATTTCTTTATTTTTGTGAGGAAACATTACAATAACAATTTTACTAGATACAAAGTCTACTATTTAACCCACAGCTGGAGGGAGAAGATGAATTCATACACTTTCCAACAGTATTTGTGTGTAAGTCTATGTAACAAACCCGACTAGAATTTGACTTTGACTCTGGTTTCTCATTTCAAGCCACTATCCATTACACCGCCCACACGTCCACTAAGTTAATGACAACTGTTTGGATACTTATATTTAACATCAGAAAGAGAAAATTGAAATTTCTAGGACACATAATGAGGAAAGAGGGTTTGGAAAATTTGATACTCACAGGACAGGTTGAAGGCAAGAGGGGCCGAGGAAAGCAACACATAACCTACTTAATGAGCTTGAGAAAATGGAAGGTAGAACAGGGATTAGAAGAGATAGCAGAAAGAGAAAATTTACGAAGATCAGAAACATTCCAAAGAGACATAGTAAATAAAAGAAGAAGAATCTCAAGGGATAATCTCAGTATTTCCTGAAAAAAAAATGTTTTAAGAGAAAGATTTCATAATTTTTAACAAATGATAATGATGTTTGGTTATCATGTCAAAAAGCCTGTGAATAAGCTGTCAAAAAGCAATAAAAGTCGTCAAAAAGCTGTCAAAAACATGACAAAAGCTGTCAATGAGAAAAAACTGTCAAAAAGCAAAAAAAAAAGCCATCATGTCAAAAAGCAGTTAAAATGCATGCCTAAAAGCTTACTATATAGAAACGGCTTACTTTTCACATTACTATAACCATTATGTTATATTCCGAACTTAGAGAATAAATGCATAACACCAGGTGGATACTACAAGAAAGGTTTATTGTACACAACAAGTACAATATGAAATACGGTACAGTTATACACACAGGTCAATCTAGTAGTGAGTGCCACTAACTGGAAGGTCGTATGTGCTTGTGTCGTCTCTCCCACACTTCTTTCTCCTGTTGTAGACAGTTGCCTTTATAGGTACTTACTACCTATGGTGTAATCATTCATGGGGGTGAGTGGTTATTCCATTACATCACATTATTGTGTAAATGAATTCAGGAAACTATTCACAGGAGATAATTCAATGGATTATTAAGCAGATAAATCCTGTATATCTTAAAAAAGATAATCCATCAGATTGTCTCTACAGAATCACAAAGAACTGCACCAAATAAAAACATCGCTTCCAACAACAGCAACAACTAAAACAGGCAGCACATGTAACTTGAAGAGAAAATAATGATGCAATCAAAATATTGACTTTCCTCACAACCTTAAACAAAAAGTTAGGAAGGAAACTCCCATTAAACTAGAAAGAGGAATAACAGTGAACATAACAGACCTATTTTTCTGAAAAGTTGTTTAAAGAGGAATATTTTATAAATTTCAACCGACAGTAACAATAGCTGAATGCCAAATGTTTCCTTATAAGGAAACAGCTAATTTTGATATTAATTTCGTTAGAGACAAGGAAAAGAGTGCTGAACATGATATCTGTTCTCCTGAAGGGCAGTGAGTGCTGGATGATCTCCTCAAAGATGAAGAGAAGACTTGAAGCAACAGAAATGTGGTTCTCCAGAAGGATGCTGAGGATGCCACGGATTGAACATGGGAGCAACAACAAAGTTTGGGAGAAAACAGAAACAAAAAGGAAACTAATACTTAACATCAGGAAGAGACAGTTGAAGTTTCTGGGTCACATGATGAGGAAAGAGGGCTTGGAAAATCTGATACTCACAGGACAGTCTGGAGGCAAGAGAGACAGAGGAAAACAATGTATAACATACTTAGTGAGCTTGAGTAATGGATGGCAGAACAGGGCTTAGGAGAAATAACAGAAATATAAAGTTTATTAAGAGCTACTAGGGACAGGAAGTTGTGGAGAACGATGATCGCCTACATCCTGAAGAGACATAGCACATAAAGAAATAATAAAGCTAAGTGTTTAAAATGTTAACATTTCAACCATGAGACTCAGTTTGAACAACCCCATTGTCAATTTTTTTCCGAGTAGTGACTTCTTGATAACAGCTGTTGGGGGACAATCCCAATATGCAACACCACTGGGGGGTGCCTCAAACCATACCATCCGTTAACACAAGAGTTGTGACTGAAATACATTATTTTATATATTATTTTGACTATTATCTTCATCTTTGTTGTTTTTAATACACCATTTCATCCAATATATTTTTTGGCCTTCCTCTATGATCTGATGTTCAAGTATTTTCATTATTGTTATATAACAAACAAACAGACACTCTCTGTGGTTTGGTCATTGGATATAAAGAGGTAAAGTTGATTTATGGTCCCCACTTATCCTTAAAGATCCCAATACATATTTCCTCACATACAGTTTTCTCTTATTTTCATGCTAAAGAAGATTTCTGAAGAAACCCAAGGGAGCTTTTCCACTTTGTCTCCTCATCTTCACTTTTTTTTTTGGATACTTTTAAACATCCTACAAACACATATATATATAGATATTTATTGGAGGAAAAATGTATGACAAAGATTCCATTCCAGGTATCTGGGATTGTTACCCTGTAATGGAGGTATCAAAAAGTCTGTCAGAAAATGTGACAATCTAGTACCAAGGAATGGTGGCAAATTATTGTCTTGGTGAAAGAATCAAATATAAATCCTGTGACAGAAAACAATATGTTGGCCATAGAAAAATATATTTGATTAAGACAAAATTTCTCATACCTGAATATTTTAATATCGGCTCCTTGATATTCAATAACCTTCATCAGTCTGTCAACCGTTGATTTAGTTTATTTTGCTATGGTCTTTGCATTAATATAAATGGCAGCAGTTTTCATTGCTTCCCAGAGTTCTTCTTTGCTTGAATATTGTTTTCCATTTTCATATTCATATTCATCTCTTTTTATAATGAACCAGAAACTTTCCATTAGATTAATATCTGAAGAGGTTGGGGGGGGGAGTTAAATCCCATTAATTTAGTGTCTTTGAAACCATTTTTGGCAAGATGGGCAATCGTCAGCAAATGACTTAAAAATTCTTGCTTGTGACTTGTGCCACTCAAAGAAGACCTTAGAATAATTATCTTTATCTTGAAGGTGTAATAAAATTTGAAGCCACTTATAATTTTATTGCTAACGATACTAAACGGAAACATCACTCCGCCTCCCTTCTGAAGGACCTAACTTTGAGCCCAGTCATTAAGTCCTTCCAATGTAGCTCTACATTCATCATTAATAATTACTACTGAGAAATCAGTTTTCATGTACTTCTTCACCCAACTTAGAATTTTCTCTTGGGGATATTTACTTAAAGATGATAGTTGCTTTGCTTTCATATCTTCATCGATTGTTTTACTACTTCCACTAGTTCCCAAACTGCATGAATTTAAATGTGCCACTAGGTTGGCATGTCAGTCCCACCCTTTCACTCTCGAAATGGTTAAATGTAGCTGTCTCTTCTACTCCAATAGCGTCATGTCTCACACTTCCCGTCTGTGGAACTCCCTTCCTCTTACTTGTGTCCCTGATAGCTATAATCTCCAAATGCAATGTCAATCGACAAATCCAGATGCCTTGATCTATTCCTTCTCCTTATCCTTTCCTCTATCACGTCTCTTTACTCTTGCTCCCACTCTCTGTAACCCCTTGCGTGCTAGTGGCACTGCTGCCTTGCTTGGGGTGAAATGCTTAAAAAAACAAAAAGAAAAACTATTGAACTAGGAAGATGCAATTGTAAGATGATAGTTCAACAATAAAACAATAGATGAAGATATGAAAGCAAAGAAACTAACCACATGGAACCATAAATTTTATTCTAATAATTTCTTTTCTCACACTTCTTGCCTGCAGAAAGCCCTTCTGATTTCTTGCTTCCCAGCTGCCGACAATCTTTAAAAATTTGAATGCAATGCCAATCGCCATGTTCAATCTTCCTAAACCTGTTCTTTTATTGTCCTTTCGCTTCACTAAAGTCTTCTCAGTCACTCTCACTCCCAGTAACGCCTTGCATCGTTAAGTGTTGGACGGTCGAACTCTCTGCCTCTGAGCAGAGAGGAACCCGGATGAGGCTCCACCGAAGGGCAGAGCCTCGTTTGGGGAGGTTGACTAACCCAATCCCGATTATACGGGATCTACGGGCATTTTTTTGCTGAGCCTACCCCACTTTAAACCCGGCCTTGTGCTACATCTATCCCGCATGGGGGGGGGGGGCAGTAAATACTGTAACACCTTGCATCTTAGGGGCATTTTCACCTTGCTTGGGGTAGAAGGATTAAATAAAAAAAAATGTTCTAAATATTCTGCATATTTTCTCTTTGCTTGCATTTACAACACTGGATTCAAATATTTTTTGTTGGTCAATCAACTTATGCTTTTAAGTTTTACTCAAATCTCTTTTTGTGATATTCTTAAAGACAATATTTTTTGTTCTTGCCAGTATTTTCAATTTCCATTTTAACCGTCTCTCCTCCCTGCACCCCATTTCCAAATCTGTATTCCCATCATTCAATGACTTTACAAGAGGATGCTTCCTCAATCGTTACAATCTTAACCTGTTTAAGTCTAGGGTCAAGCATTATCTTCCTCACATATCTTAATAAATTGTCACCCTCTTGAGCCTTGTGTAGGGCGAACATCATTGTAAAAACAACTAAACACAAGTGTTTATGTGCATGAATGCTTATAAGTGCTTGGTAGTTGTGGCAAAATTACTTACATGCTGGGCATCAGCTGTTCAAGGAAGAGAAAAAGGGTAAAAGCAAAAGATTTTTGTAAATGTCCTGATTTTGATACTCATATCCTGTGACTAAGGTCATGTGATTACATGTCTAAGGGAGGTAATCCAACTTTCACCACTTTATCTATTTTCTCACTTATTTTTTATTTTTCTTATGGTTTTTGTTTCTACAACCTCTGGTGAAAATGAAAGAAGTTCTTGAAAAATAATATGAATAATTCTATCAGAACTCGTTTTTCTCTGAGGACATCCTTTTAAAACCCAAAACATGTTGCATAGAATGTTTCCATTTTGTCATTCAATTACCCTCCGTGTCTGAAATCATATCAATAACTATACTAGTATAGATATATTTATTTACAATATGATAAACAACTCTTGTGTTGCATAACAAAAACTTACACCACCAAATAAGTTATTGTAAATATTCCTAGTCAAACAGAGATTAGAAGCTTAAAATTAATATATTTATCTTATAAATTTTTATCTACATCAGTTGGTTAATATATATATTAGTGTAAAAATATTTATAGGTATAATAAAATCTTATATAATGTATGAATCAATCTATCTCAGTCTGTTCATATCTATTGCAGAAGTTTCATATCTATCTATGTATATG
>OZ038509.1:25034704-25167204 GCA_964036315.1 Acanthosepion esculentum
CTTCAGGTTTCATCAATTTATTAAATAAATACTTACTACTAGTAAATCTAAACTGCATCTCACCTTATTAGCCACTTCAGGTTTCATCAATTTATTAAATAAATACTTACTACTAGTAAATCTAAACTGCATCTCACCTTATTAGCCACTTCAGGTTTCATCAATTTATTAAATAAATACTTACTACTAGTAAATCTAAACTGCATCTCACCTTATTAGCCGCTTCAGGTTTCATCAGTTTATTAAATAAATACTTATTACTAGTAAATCTAAACTGCATCTCACCTTATTAGCCACTTCAGGTTTCATCAATTTATTAAATAAATACTTATTACTAGTAAATCTAAGCTGCATCTCACCTTATTAGCCGCTTCAGGTTTCATCAGTTTATTAAATAAATACTTATTACTAGTAAATCTAAGCTGCATCTCACCTTATTAGCCGCTTCAGGTTTCATCAGTTTATTAAATAAATACTTATTCCTATTAAATCTAAACTGCATCTCACCTTATTAGCCGCTTCAGGTTTCATCAATTTATTAAATAAATACTTATTACTAGTAAATCTAAGCTGCATCTTACCTTATTAGCCGCTTCAGGTTTCATCAGTTTATTAAATAAATACTTACTACTAGTAAATCTAAACTGCATCTCACCTTATTAGCCGCTTCAGGTTTCATCAATTTATTAAATAAATACTTATTCCTATTAAATCTAAACTGCATCTCACCTTATTAGCCGCTTCAGATTTCATCAATTTATTAAATAAATACTTATTACTAGTAAATCTAAGCTGCATCTCACCTTATTAGCCACTTCAGGTTTCATCAATTTATTAAATAAATACTTATTCCTATTAAATCTAAACTCCATCTCACCTTATTAGCAGCTTCAGGTTTCATCAGTTTATTAAATAAATACTTATTCCTATTAAATCTAAACTGCATCTCACCTTATTAGCCACTTCAGGTTTCATCAATTTATTAAATAAATACTTATTACTAGTAAATCTAAACTGCATCTCATGTTATGTGTTTCTGTCCAAAAGTCTTATACAATAATTTCAACGTAAAGAAAACAATGGTAACTTGATTGATTAATTTCTTGCTGGTCAGTTCATTTTCTGTTTAACGCTTGTCCAAATTCCTTTTTTTGTCTTTCTGAATATCTTTTCTTTTTTTTTGTTCTAATCTTGGCAATGCTTACATTTTATTTCTGATTGTTCTCTGATCTATTTTCAACATTTTTGCTATTTCGGTTGCATTCCCAACAATAACATCTTTCTCCTCGGAGGTTATTTCTTTCGAACATTCTTCTTAGCGTGAAAGCGCTCAATACGCAGGATAAAGCATTTGTGGATATAAACAGTGTGGATACAGAGTATGACACTGAAAGGCAACAGTCTGTTTCCTGTAAACATCAGGCCATGTTTCTGTGTATATTTTTGAGATGAGGTATTATGTACACTATTTACATTGCTCAGACTATCATCCCCATCTTTGTTGCCATGTTTATCACAACGTTTAGGCCGTTGTACACTCCGGCCTTCTTCAGGTGGTTGGAATGTCAAACTGAACCCTTTATTCCACTCGCTCGGGTAGACTGTTCTTGTTCTATGTGCCATGTCTAATGGATGTCAGTTATCAGTTATCTCCTGTTAATTCCCCTCTTCAAGTCCTCCACCGCCTTAACCAGGTATTGAACTGACGCTCCTAAGGTGGTGGAGAACTTGGAGAGGGGAATTAACAGGAGATAACTGATAACTGACATCCATTTAGACATGGCATGTGGAACTAGAACAGTCTACCCCAGTGAGCGAAATAAAGGGTTCAGTCTGACATTCCAATCACCTGAAGAAGGCCGAAGTGTACAACGGCCGAAACGTTGTGATAAATATGGTGACAAAGATGAGGATAATAGTCTGAGCAATGTAAATAGTTTATCAGGCCATGTTGGTTCGATATTAGCTTTTCTATTTATACATGTTAGTCACTGGGGCATTATAGTTTGCAAGATCAGTTATTTATAGTTTAATGGGTATTTTAACAGCTGTTGAATAAGTGACAAATGTCAGATATAGACATGTTTATATGTATGTATATATTATATATCATATGTATATATAATGAAGTCATCCATATCTATAGGCACAAAAACATATAATGAAGACATATACGAATTAGGATCAAATATAGTTCACATATGGATCAGAATCTGACAAAACAAATACGAAACGTTTATCAAGTTTTAATAAAACTTAGACATGTTAGATTGATGAACATTTCCTGTTTGTTTATTATATCTGTCTATCTATCTATCTATCTATCTATCTACGTATCTATCTATATATATATATGAAGAAATATAGTCTTAAGATGTGCTATATTTATGGGATAAAGTGCTCAGTATCAGAGATATAGCGTGTGTAAATATAAAAGTGAACATAGAAGTCAACACTTAGAGGCGACAGTCTGTTTCATGCTAGATGCAATCGTCAGGCCATGATTGCATCTAGCATGAAACAGACTGTTGCCTCTAAGTGTTGACTTCTATATTCACTTTCATATATATATATATATATATATATATATATATACACACACACACATACATAAATATATACAAACATATATATACACACACACACAAGATTATATATATATTATATATATAATTATATATATATTAGATATATGATTATATATATATATATATATATATAATTATATATATATTAGATATATGATTATATTATATATATATATATATAATTATATATATATTAGATATATGATTATATTATATATATATATATATATATATATATATATATATATATATACACGCACGCATTCAAACTGTGACGAAAGACATGACGTACCTCGGCGCACTGCACTTTCTGACTTCCCTCTCATCACCACTTTTTTTTCCTTTTTGTTTACTACACAAACATATATATATATATATATATATATATATATATATATATATATATATATATATATATATATATATAGACACATATTGGGTAAGCTTTTGCTTTAATAATTCCTAACTCTCCATTGTCCGAGTCAGAGTTCTGACCGTAACCCAATTGAAAACCTTTGGGTGATAATGGACAAGCATGCCCATAATAGGAAAGTTAACACAGAAGATGAATTAAAGAAATGCTGACAAAATCTGGCGAAGGACGTTTATTTAGTAAAGAATTTAGTTTCCATCCTGCCCTGAAGAATTAAGGCCGGTATTAAAGCAAAAGGTTACCCAACAAAATACTAAATCATTTTTTGACTTGTATAATGTACATATGCACACCTGTATTAATAAACGAATTCTATTACTCACTTGTCTTGGTAAATAAACAAAATGGGTGCGTCCATTGTTTTGCCTTGTACTGTGTGTCTGTGTGTGTGTATATATATATATATATATATGTATGTATGTATAGTGTAGTGGGGCAGCAGATCATTATTTAAACATATATTATTAATTATAATAGACAATGAATGTCTATTATGTCTGATCATGAGCCTGTTTAATATTCAAATGTTTCTTTAATTTTGGGTGAAAATAAAGACAAAAATTGTCCAACATTTGGATATTTTTTTATTAAGTTGGTTCTAACCTTTTGGTTCACATGAGCCATCCTTACAATGGTTATACAAACATGAAACAAAGATAGCCACCATCAAAGCTCATATTTTGTTATTTTGACATAGAAGATTGCTATGCAATGACAACAGTCGCAGAATAGCAGACGCAGATCGTAAGTTCAAGATGTGGTTCTATGACATCATACCATGCGATAAACCAAAATATTACAACAGAACCAATTATTATTATATTTATTAGATGACATCTAGACATTGAATATTTATTCAAATTTATAACATATACATGTTATAAAATTTATAACATATGCATGTTATAAAATTTATAACATATGCATGTTATAAAATTTATAACATATACATGTTATAAAATTTATAACATATGCATGTTATAAAATCACTACAAAATTTGCAATTTTGTTTCAACACCTCAGGTCTCTTGTCAAGTGATGATGTTGAATGGAGAATAAATGGTTTTAAGAGTTCAAAAGCCAACCAAATGCCCTCAGTAGGGGAAACTTTGTTATGTAACCCATGATGACCAATCAGAATACAAGTATATGGTAATTTAAAATAACATGACGACATATTCTGGTATAAGTACACTCTATTAGGGCAATAAAGTTAAGATTAGATTAAATTGGAAATCAATCTATAGATGTATTTAGAAGTCAATATATATCAATATCAAATATGTGGTGCAGTTTAATCTATATTACAATGCATCATTCATACAAAAAGGAAATTAGTAAAATTAATGAGATAAAATGGAAAATTCACTTCGCTAACTAAATTTTAAAAATGCATTAACCCACTAACCACTTGATGAATGTTATGATCCTTGGTTTTTAAGATTATAAACTGTATTAGGTCTTCCTTAAATATGTAAGTACTTTCGACAGGTTCTCCGGTCATCATCAGGCATGGAAACTATTTTCTTTTTGGTAAAATTCAGGTAGCATCTGAGACAATAAAATATAATGCAAATTGAAATATGTTTTTTTGAAGTGTGTGTGTGTGTGTGTGTGTGTGTATTATAAACAGGGCTGGTGCACACATTTCATGCTAATCCCCAAACCTATGATGCAGGCAACCCCCCAATAATTTTCATATGGTAATATTCATATAAAATACAAATGTTTATTGTAACCAAATTATGTACAATAATAGATCATATGCAATATAGGTGAATAATTCAACTAGAAAAAATAAAAATTAATACAATGTATCTAAATAAAAATTAGAGACATGTCATAATATAGTTCATTCCATCTTAAAAAATTAACAATCTGTTGTGGTAATTTCTAACATCAACTTGAGATTTTCTTGTTAAAAAGTTGCATACTTTTAGCACATTCAACATTATGGATAAAATATAGTGAATTTTATATCGTGTTATATTTAATATAGTATTTTATATTGTATTATATGTGTGTGTGTGTGTGTGTGTGTGTGTGTGTGTGCAAATATATTGATAAAACAGGAAAAAACCATTAGGTTGATGATCCGAAGTTTTTTAGTATTTTTGTTTTTAAAAAACAATGTTTGATACTCAAGTAGTGCCTAGATTATAATTATTTTTAAAAAAAAATAATTTGCCACCATTCCTTGGTACTAGATTGTCACATTTTCTGACAGACTTTTTGATACCTCCATTACAGGGTAACTATCCCAGATACCTGGAATGGAATCTTTGTCATACATTTTTCCTCCAATCAATATCTATATATATATATATATATATATATATATATGCATTTGTAGGATGTTTAAAAGTATCCAAAAAAAAAGTGAAGATGAGGAGACAAAGTGGAAAAGCTCCCTTGAGTTTCTTCAGAAATCTTCTTTAGCATGAAAATAAGAGAAAACTGTATGTGAGGAAATATGTATTGGGATCTTTAAGGATAAGTGGGGACCATAAATCAACTTTACCTCTTTATATCCAATGACCAAACCACAGAGCGTGTCTGTCTGCTTGTTTGTTTGTTATATAACAATAATGAAAATACTTGATGTAAGAACATCAGATTATAGAGGAAGGCCAAAAAATATATTGGATGAAATGGTGTATTAAAAACAACAAAGATGAAGATAATAGTCAAAATAATATATAAAATAATGTATTGCTGCACAGGAATTACCATGTTTCAAAAACAGAAGCTAAAATGTTCCAATTCAATTACAGAAATTAAATTTAATTAAAGTAATGAGTTCTGTTTCATTTTCAAGCAAATTTTGGAATAACTTATTTTGAAATTTACAGAGAGTATGAGCAAAACAAATTCTTAGTTTAATTTGTAAAGGTAGGTAGAAAAAAAAGCTAATGCCGATAAGATGGTGAGTATCACAAATCACTGCCCTGGACTCTCAATCTGTTGTTGAGGTGCGGGGGTTCAAGTGTAGTACATATCAGTAAACAGTTAATTTTCTGCAAATTTTTCCTTTTGCTTTTTTTTGCAAGTAATAAGAGCTCTTTTTTGTTCCAATTTATTTTTCTCTGATAATCTCCTGGAATCTTTTGTACCTGAGAGCAAGGTATCATTTTGGTTTTTCTTTCTCAAAAATATCCACAAATTTCAACGATTAAAATAAAATTCTTAAAAATGGAATTTTCTTTTTAGTGCAATGAGTTTTCTGCGGAACATCATTCCAAAGAAAACATTTCCCTGGGAGGACAAGGCATTGTGTGGCAAATGCATAAAAAGAATGAAAGAAGCAGGTATGGACCGACAGAAAACAAATCACTGGCTTAGGAGCGCCAGGTTGAAAGCTGAGGCATAAGGCCTAATTATTGCAGCTCAGGACCAAAGCCTCGCAACCAGATCCTATCACTGTCAAGGATGGAACTAGCTCGAAATGCAAGCTCTGCGGAAAATATGATGAAACTGTCAACCATATTATTTCAGAGTGTCCAGAACTAGCAAAAATGAATATACCAAGAGACATAACAAGGTAGTGACATATGTGCACTGGAAGATATGCAAGAAGCACAAAATTGAAACCACTGAGAGATGGTATGATAACCAACCTGACACAGTTACCCAAAATAACGATGTAACTATCCTCTGGGACATTTCAATTCAAACTGACAGAAAAATAAAAGCCAACAAATTCAGGAAGTGTATTCTTATTGACATAGCAGTAGCATCTGAAAGAAACATTTCCATGAAAATTATTGATAAATTGTCCAAATACAAGGACCTGGAGATCAAGATTAGAAGGATGTGGGGAATGAAGACTGAGACTGTAACAATATTAGAATATTTCTGGACTTAGATGCAGTATATACACACATATCACCGCCTCTAGTAATCATGTCCACACAAACATGTATATGCTCAAAAGCTGAGTATTGTCAACCATGGATTCAACCGTGAAAACAGAATAACATATTTTTATTACTCCAAAGCTTCAAAAAAATTAAATTTCAGCCTTAAATGACCCATAAGGAGTTGATGTGCCATTAAACAAATCAATCAATCAAAATATATGAAATCCCCAATGATAAATGTGTTGTATGGAACTGTGTGCTATATAAGTGACTGGAAATGGATTGATCACATCAATATACTGGCCACTGTTTCTTGGAATATGTTGACTGGATCCCTTGCAGAGGAGGAAACCTCACCCTGCAGAAAGGAACCAACTGCTGGGTGGATAATTTACAGATATGGGTATAAAGCGGATCTATGTTTACCTGTTTGAATTGTATGCAAACCAAACCTATGTCTACCTCTTTGATACTAAGCGTGTATCACATATGGCACATGGCTGGCTTACTTCATCTTAGAAAGTGACATGATCAATGTTATCAATAAAAGGATTCCATAATATTTTTCTTTATATGGCTTGGGAAAAAGTTATACCATTAATTTAATGGTAATTATACTATTAATTTATGACATTATATCATTAAATGATGCCATTAAACATATATTATACCATTTTATTATGAATTTATACTATGTATACATTTATATCATTAAATGGTATGATTAAATATATTCATTATATTATGCCATGAATTTATTACCCTACTAGCTTAAAAGCTACACTCTGTGCAAAGTTTTAAGCTAGCTCCTGTGGAGGTCTAATTCTGACTAAAGAGACAGCTTAGAAAACAGCATTAGAAGTAATTTTGAATTCTTCAATTCACTCCACGGAACTTTAACTCTGATTTGGGCTATAAGTCCAATTTCAGATGAAATGATTCTGAGAATTGAGTTCTTCAAATCACAAATATTGCGGAACTTCAAAACCTGACGTCACAAAACTTCTCACTTTAGCTCTGATTCATTGCCATTTTGAAGAAATAAAATTGATTTCCTCAATTCACAAAGTTCTGGAGATATTTTAAAGTGAATTTAAAACAAATTTTTTAAATTCACAAAGTTTTTTTTGTTACTTTAAACTCAATATAAATTAAAAACTTTTAAAATCACTAATTTTTTTCAGTTATTTTAAAATTTCAATTTTTGAACTCATCCTGATTTCAAAAAAGTATATTTTTTATAAATATAAAAAATGTCTCAAAATAATTGTTGGACTTTGTCCATTTCATAATGTGTGACGTCATTTGTTTACATTTGGATACACATCAAGCAGATATGAATGTACAAGAGAAAATCATGGAGAATTGTAGTTTAAAAAAGTAAAATCGACCTTGCTAACCAAAATGTTCCTCTGTGGCTCGATTGATAAAAGCATGTCAGGCTATATGATGGTTCCGTATAGGATACAGGTTCAATTCCTGTCGGAGGACACATATTTTCTATGAAAATTTCTCAGACATTCAGGCCGGTAAATGTTGTTAATACTGTTTATTATAAACAGAGCATTTACTTAAATATTTGTATCTATAAAAAGAATGTATAAACATAAAAAATGTCTCAAAATAATTGTCAGACTTTGTCCATTTTATAATATATATATATTATGGTATCAGAATGTTGAGCTGTTAAATAAAAAAATTATTTGCACCTTATTTGTTATTAGTACATTTACTGTGAAATAAAAACCCTAAGTAAACATTGTCTAAATGTGCTAATTCCATAATTCTGGCCAGGGTTTGTAGTAACAATGCTTCATTTCAGAAGAGGTTATACTATAAAAACAATCATTGAATATTAATTTTAGAAAAAACAGGCCCTTCTCATTTCTTCTGATCAATGTTAACACATGACCATATCACCCAGTCCTGTGATTCAGTTTGAATGTCATGTCTGAGATGTGGAGATGAAAAACAGAAAGAAAACTATTACGCGACTTTTAAAAAGTACAGTGTTCATTGAAAGATACTGCAATCTTTTCATCTTCATACATATAGGTTTTCATCTTCATAGGTATCTACATCATTTTGAAAGTTATCAATTCCAACATTGCATTAAAAGCAACAAAAACAAAAATGGTAATCTGACAAAGGTAAGGAATAAATATATGTTCCATTCTTGGCCGTAACAATAAAGAGTTATTTGTACAAAATATATTTCTTGGAGAAAATGTCTTCAGCGTGTCTCAACAAAGACCTATTCTGAGGAATTCATATTTTAAATAAAAACTTAAAACACAGTCCATTAGTTGACTAAAAATGCCACATTTCATAAATTCTACAATTTTCTTGGAAAGACAGTTTTTCAGAAAACTCTAGCCTATATACTGTGTGTACATAGATCTAGATGTGGTTAGCCACTTTGTGCCATGTGCCTCAATGACGTGGGTGATCATGGCTCTCCACAACTTCCTATCTTTTATTGCTTTAAGTAACTTTTGACCTTTACTATTTCTCCCAGTCCCTGTTCTGTCATCCATGTTTCTTCTTCATTTATGCACCATGTGTGTCAATGACGCGGGTGATCATGGCTCTCCACAACTTCCTGTCTTTTATTGCTTTAAGTAACTTTTGACCTTTACTATTTCTCCCAGTCCCTGTTCTGTCATCCACGTTTCTTCTTCATTTATGCACTATGTGTGTCAATGACACGGGTGATCATGGCTCTCCACTACTTCCTGTCTTTTATTGCTTTAAGTAACTTTTGACCTTTACCATTTCTCCCAGTCCCTGTTCTGTCATCCACGTTTCTTCTTCATTTATGCACCATGTGTGTCAATGACGCGGGTGATCATGGCTCTCCACAACTTCCTGTTTTTTATTGCTTTAAGTAACTTTTGACCTTTACTATTTCTCCCAGTCCCTGTTCTGTCATCCATGTTTCTTCTTCATTTATGCACCATGTGTGTCAATGACATAGTTGATCATGGCTCTCCACAACTTCCTGTCTTTTATTGCTTTAAGTAACTTTTGACCTTTACTATTTCTCCCAGTCCCTGTTCTGTCATCCATGTTTCTTCTTCATTTATGCACCATGTGTGTCAATGGCGCGGGTGATCATGGCTCTCCACAACTTCCTGTCTTTTATTGCTTTAAGTAACTTTTGACCTTTACTATTTCTCCCAGTCCCTGTTCTGTCATCCATGTTTCTTCTTCATTTATGCGCCATATGTGTCAATGATGTGGGTGATCATGGCTCTCCACAACTTCCTGTTTTTTTTGTTACTCTTAGTAATTTTTACCTTTTTACAATTCCATCCAGTCCCTTTCCTGCCATTCAAATTCAATTAATTTACTTGCTATTTCCTTATTGCTTCTTTTGCATCAGTATGTACCTGTGAGTGTTAAATTCTGCAAGCACCCTTTTCTCATTATGTGTACCAGAAATTTCAACTTTCTTTCTGGTGGTAGGTATAAGTGTCTTTTTAGTATCTATTTTCCTTAAAACTTCCTCATTGCTCACATGTTCTGCCCATGGTTTTCTTAGCATTCATTGATAAAACCGAATCTCTATCACTTCAAATCTTTTCTTCATCTGTGAAGAGATTGTCCAGCATTCCCTTTTATAGAGAGGATTATATATTACAAAGCAGTTTGGTACTCTTTTCTTTGTTTCTAAGGACATTTTCCTATCTCTTAATACTTTGCTTACTTTCTGAAAGACATCTTTCACTATTATTATTCACCTTTGGAGTCAGATTTTCTACTGTCTGTTACTACACTAATCTCATAGTTACATTTCTGGGCACAATTTAAATTGACTGGTCCATTAATAAAAAATAGGGAAAATTTGGTGTGGAATAATTTTTGTAAATTTGTATTCATTAGACTTTCTTCATGCCACGACTTCTTAAAGAGTTATATGTAATTTGTTTTTATATACAAATGTAAAGTTTGAAACAGCACTTACATTATCAACAATTGTATATGACTGTTGTATTGTTACTCAATAATTATAAACAAGAAAGAAAAAAATTCTTTTATTGTTTAAAAAACCCCCAAAAAACGAGGAAATTTCTAAAAGATATCTTCTCTAATATTTTTGGAACAAGAAATCCAACCTTACTCGAAATAAAGAAATTCTATAATTCTTCAGACTTATAGAGAAGCTAAAGAAAAGTCAAGCAGACGATGAAGTTTTGTCTTCTGTAATCGTCAAAGTTGAACAAGTAATTAGCCTTATCTTATTTCGTTTAATAGCCTCCAGTAATTTCTTTGTAGCACACACACACCTTAGAGCAATGAATTCTTAAAAGGCAACGATAAATGCCTTGCCATTGTTCCCCCAGACTGAATGTCATTCACATTGGCTTTTGGATGCTTTTCACTTAACAGATGCGTTGCATAGTCAAAAGCAAAGCATCCCCATATAGACTTCAATGGGATTCATTTACAGGTCTTGTCTCCCCTCAATTATATATGTTACTAACACGGTCTATAGGTTATGTTGAAGAATTTATTGCAGTGTGTGATAAGGCAGCTAAGATGCAATGGGTTACTGGGAGTGAAAGAGAATGAGAAGACATCAATGTGGAGAAAGGACAATAAAAGGACAGGTTTCAGAAAGACAGAAGATGGCGATAATGCCACTAAGGCTCAAGGGGTTACTGGGAGGGAAAGAGAATGAGAAGACATCAATGTGGAGAAAGGACAATAAAAGGACAGGTTTCAGAAAGACAGAAGATGGCGATAATGCCACTAAGACTCAAGGGGTTACTGGGAGTGAAAGAGAATGAGAAGACATCAATGTGGAGAAAGGACAATAAGAGGACAGGTTTCAGAAAGACAGAAGATGGCGATAATGCCACTAAGACTCAAGGGGTTACTGGGAGTGAAAGAGAATGAGAAGATATCAATGTGGAGAAAGGACAATAAGAGGACAGGTTTCAGAAAGACAGAAGATGGCGATAATGCCACTAAGACTCAAGGGGTTACTGGGAGGGAAAGAGAATGAGAAGACATCAATGTGGAGAAAGGACAAGAAAAGGACAGGTTTCAGAAAGACAGAAAATATCACAGAAAAGCAATTTCTTTAAAATGGCGGTTGCTGCTTTTATAGGATATTGGCACATTTATTGATAACCAGTGGTTTTAAATAAAGTAAAGGGCACATAACCGTAAAAATTATTGGCAAATACAATGTGAATACCTTGTTTATATAATTTTTACCTTTTTTTTTCCCAAATCATTTCACCCCAAGCAAGGCAATAATGCCACTAGGATGCAGGGGGTGACAGTGAGTGAAAGAGAATGAGAAGACTTTAGTGAGGAGACGTAAGAAAAAGAGCAATGGTGATTGATGTTGCATTTAAATATTTTGAAGATTGTAGGTGGCAAAAAAGCAAGAAATTGAAAGGGAATTTTAAAGGTAAGAAGTATGAGAGTTACTGACACATTTATTGATAACTATCAGTTTGACATTTTTAAGTAAAGGGCACATAACTGTAAAAATTATTGACAAATACAATGTGAATGCCTTGTTTATATAATTTTTTAATTCTTTTTTTTAATCATTTCACCTATGCAAGGTGATAATGTAACTAGGATGCAGGGGGTGACAGTGAGTGAAAGAGAACAAGAAGAGAAGTAAGGAAAAGGACAATGGTGATTGGCGTTGCATTTAAATTTTTGAAGATTGTAGGTGGCAGAGAAGCAAGAAATCGAAAGAGGGTTCCACAGTCAAGAAGTGTGAGAAAATAAACTTTTAGAATAGAACTTAAGGTTACATCTAGCTAATGCAAACAGTAAAACCTAATAGCCAATTCTAAAAGTACACTTAAATTTTCGCAGTCAAGATATCAAGGATGAAAAAATTAATTTATCAACTCTGATTTTGGTTGATTTTACATCTGTTTATATAAACATTTATAGACCACTTTAAAAAGGTTGCTCACTTATCATTGGCTTGAGGCCTTATATCCTGGTTGTGAAAGCTTTCTGATTGGTTGGCCAAAATATCTATTTTTGAAAATACGTAAATTTTGGTCTCCTTGTTGTTATGTTTATTTCTTGTCTTACATCATGGTTGTGAGACCTTTTTGATTGGTTGGTCAAATTATGGCTTTGTTTACCTGTCGATTTTTATTATCTATTTTTTACTGATGGTGACATCTTGTTATTTATTTTTCTATCACTACACTATTACAGTGATGTCATGGTTACTAAGGCAGAGGGTTACTAAATGAGGTTGTTGTATGGAGGTAAGAGGAGGAAGTAAGAGCAGATTATGAGGATATGTAGGATAGATAATAGTTGAACCTAGACATGAAGAGATTAAGATTATCATGATTGGGGAAGCAACATTTTGGGAATCTGTTCCATAAAGCGGCAGTTCTCCGGACAAAGCTGTCCAAAGAAAATTGCCTCCTTATCAATGCAATATGAAAGAAATGATGATGATTCAATCATGTCTATGTGGCATGGTAGGTCTTAGATATAAAGGTCTGAACTGGTGAAACTAGAGAACATAGCACGCCAGAACATTTGTCATGGAAATAGCGATAGAATAATGAGAAGCTTATAATGTGTTGTGGAGTTATTTCCACAATAGAACTTGTAGTCGGACTAAATGCGTCCTAAATGGGGTAAACGTACAGAAACATTAGGAACTTGTAAATAAGTGTTACGCAGAGTAATCGAGTTGTGGTCGCTGATAACTACTCCTCCCTCCTACTTATAATAGGTGGGAAAGTCTATTATCTAGACAAGGTGTCTTCCACTATAACATAATGTCTGTGGGGAAAGGGGTTGTAGGGTGGAAAATAATTCATCACCCACAGGGCCGTGTAAATGTTTTTCTACTATGTTATGGTTGGAAAGTTAGGATTGGGTAAATATGGCAGGAATATTCCATTTTGGGGTTTGGTCTGGCGGTTGATTTAAAGGATTGTGGTTCTGCAGTTAGTTGCATTAGATTCTAAGCAGGCAGTAATGGAAAACCTGCAGTACTATGTTGGCAAAGGATTAAATATCTTTTAAAGAGTAAAATTGCAGTAGAGAAAATGGAAATGAGAACCGTTTGTTGCAGGCTATTATCAGTAAAGAGAGGTATTGATTTAAGATGGAGGGATTTGTCAGCTTCAGGTGAAAAATGACAAGTCCTTGTTTTGATACAGAAACTAAATGCTAATTGGCTGCTTTCTGATAAGGAAAACATTTGGCATTCATTGGTCAAGAAGCCAGTGTCATTCGAGCTATGCTTTTCTTCACTTTCTGGCCATTGAACTGGAATCAAAGTGTAGTATCTGTTCTCCCCATCTCTGATGTAAATACGAATATTAGCCATTTCCTGATAAGGAAATATTTGGCATAATTTACCAAACAAGACAGTGCTACTCAAGCTAGCCTTTTCAGCTCTCACTGTTTATTGACCTGGGATCAAAGTGTATCATCTGTTCTCTCTATCAGTGATTGCAATGCGACTATAAGCCATTTCCTTATGAGGAAACATTTGACATTCATTGAGCAAGCAGCCAGTTACTTGAGTTGGGTTATGCTTTTCTTCACTCTCTGGCCATCTAACTGGGATCAAAGTGTAGTATCTGTTAAGATAAAATTCTTTGAATTGCTGATATAGAGGATAAACATAGAATGTTTCTATGTGGACAAGGAAAGTGACCTGGAGAGACAGTCAGTGGGTCATGGAGTTGATGTATGTGATGGTTGGTTGACTGGGGTTACTCGTGGGGATGTTAAATGATGGCTTACCTTCGTGGGGATGTTAACAGCTTACCTGTTTGCCATAACTACTGAATGCTGGGAGTGGCATTCTTAAAAGCAAACTGCGTGGATCATGACTGCATTTTTTGTCATACCTTTTTCTTTAGTGGAAACATTTGTGATTGGCTCCTTTTATATTGTATTTTATAGTGTTTATTTTTTGGGGAGGAGATTTGTTTTGTGAGCTGGGGGTGATGCTCAGAACCGCTGCAGAGAGGACGACTTTTAGTACTCACATCTGGCTGACAGCTTTTGATGTAGAGTAAATCAAAAACAGATCTAATGTGAAGCAGAGTATAACATATATAAAAAGAAATCTGTAACTTTTTAAGAAGTGAATGATATGAAACCAAATTTTATTTAATGTTTTCTCTTGATTGGCTTTATAATTACTTTTTTTTCAAAAGGCAATCCTAATAAACGAACTCTGATAAGCACTGCTTTTGAGACATTTTCATCCAGGCATTACTCTCATGTTGTATATGTCATACCCAGCCTCAGGACCTGATGAAGATTCTATATCAATAACCTTCAGCCAAATCTCATATTTGTAAAATTTCACTGGCATCATCCTGAAATGTTATGTTGTACCAGTAGACTTCCCCAGAAATGGAACATCCCCCACCACATTTCTTATCTTTGGAACTTTGTGAAATGTCCTCAAGCAGAATGACCTTTTCCTCACTCATGCAGAATTCATTGTCAATGTCTTCCGGCACATTTGACGAGGATTAAATATCCTTGATATGGCAAGAGGCTGCATCAACCTTGATGGATTGTGGGCTAATGATTCCAGTGATCCTCTCCAATCCAAACTTCGATGTTCACTGGTGTCTTCAGATGTTTTTATCTCAACAATATGTTCCATCTGATACACATCATGCCCCACCTCAGGTCCCGATGAAGATACCATATGAATAATCCTTCAGCCAAACCTCATATTTGTAGATTTCGCTGACAGGTGCAGCTGAGGGTGAGGCATCACTCTGAAATGTTACTGCCCCAGAAATAGAACATTGTTTCTTTACAGCAAATCCCTCTGACCCTTTTCCATTATTCCATTTCTTCATTGATCAGATGCATATTCAAAACATATCCAAATGCCCCAAGAACCACAACATTAAAGTTTTGCTGCAGAATTTTTCATCTTTATCAAAAAGGAGCTCAACTCGGTGGCCTCTTCAAAAAATATCAACTCAATTTGGTGTATGACACCTGCAGAATTTACCAAATTGTGAAATGCTCAGGAAAGCAGTTAACAAGTATCAAGTAATACCTGCCGCCGTAATGCATGATATCCCTTCCCAGCATGCACCAGAGTTTGTTTCCATCTATTTTTCCTGTCAATATACCAGATTTATATATTGACAGAACATGCAATTCTTGATCACTAACTGAATGCAAGCAGCAAGCACACATCATTAATTATAGACCCACAGAAATTGTGGTAAACATAGACCTTTGTGCCCACAAAAAACTGGAGTGTCAAATGGATGGTTTTCTTATTGATACCACTATTATTTCAACTACCTTCACTCCTTGGCAATGTTTATTGCTTTAAAAACCAATGGTTAAAATTGTAATAAAAACCAAAACATTATTGTAGAATATTGGTTAGCTTGCCAGTGGTCTGACACACAAGCGGGTAAGTGTGGCCAGAAGCTAAAACTGACTTGAGTCATTTACTGGAGTGATATATGGGTGAATAGAGACCACTCATGCAAATGTATTAGGCAGGTCCATTCTAGCAAAATGGACCAACCTAACTGGTGTATTGGGCACTCTCCTATAAAATGAGGTAAAATTAGCTGGCCTGCTTTTCAAGAGCACACAGGAAGGCAGCCATGATAGTAGGTAAGTCACTTGACTTCTACAATGATGAAAGTGAATTTACGCAATTGCTTTTGTTTTTGAGAATTTACAACATTTTTTTATACCTTTTGTTGTGACCAAGTAAATGGCTAAGAAATAACAAAGACCAGGGTTGCAGATATAGCATATATTAAACAGTAAGTACAACAGAAGAGTATGACACGACTAGTGAGTGGGTGTCAGTTGACCCAGCGTTCAATCTACTCAACCTTCCCCCAAGGCCTTCTCTCCTTCTAATCTTATAGTAGGTGAAAGAGACCAACATAATCTCTTTTCAGGGAGGATACCACAACACCTGGAGGTCATAGTAGATGCAAAATACATGTGGATATTTAATAAAAAAAATGTTTAGCTCAATTACAAAGTATGTTAATTGAAGAATATAAATTTTATACCTTAACTCAGACTGTTACATCTGATTGGGACTCAGGCTATCATGGGGACTGTCTGTTTACATCAGATGTAGTAGTAGATACAAAGTGTTGTATAAGTGTAAGTGTTGTTGCCGACACTGTAGTTTGAAACTAGATCGCCAGGGAGTAACATGGGCAATTCCATTATTAAGTAGATCACATGATCATAAAGGAAGTGAATAAATAGGAAGTAGCGTGATGACTATATGATCACTGTTCCCTCTTCTTGTCTATCCACTATTGTTATACGTTCACTCTCTCTACTACTATATGGATTATGATTCTCTTCTAATTATTATACTATTTGGTGATTACTACTTGAACAAGTATTACTAGTGGGATATTATTGGAAGGCATTACTACTAGTGTCTATGAAGTCTTGAATATAATGAGCGTTTTTGGAAGTGATAACGAGCTTTCGCTTGACATAGCAAAAGTGACAAGCGAAGCAGTCCAACATCACAAAACAAAGTATGTGCAAACATTTAAAAGAAAGATTCTTAGCTCTGTTTGAAAGTGTGTTAATTGAAGAATATAAATTTTATACCTTAACTCAGACTGTTACATCCAGTTGGTACTCAGGCTATCATGTGGACTGTCTACTTGATATTTTGTATTTACATCAGATGTAGTAGTAGATACAAAGTATGTGCAAATATTTAAATGAAAGATTGTTAGCTCTATTTGAAAGTACGTTACTTGAGGAATATAACATTTCTAATAATTATACATTAATAAAATATACAGATTAATTATTTGATATATGTTTTAAATGTATAATTTTGATCTTTCTCTGTAAATTAAAAGTTAATTAAATGTACTTTTAGTTTATATCAACTGGGATATCATATCTTATTAATAATTATCAATAAAATGACATCTTATTATTTTATCTGAAAATGATTAATTAACAGAAGATAATGAATCTATAATTTGATTCTGACTAATTAGTTCCTTTTACCAAATCATAATTTATATGCAACAATATATAACCTCTAGGTAAAATAGTCATCATTATTAAACACGAATAATAATGTGTAACCTTTATTAAAGCAACAGGGATAAATATTTTTCAGTGTAAAGGCAATGTTAATTCTCTTCATAGTCCATTACATTTATAAACAGAAATGCCCAATTCAAAAATAAAGAACATATCAGGCAATCCAAATATGTTGTCTGGTAAATCATGTTTTCTGACTGGTCAATTCTCCAATAAAAAAAATATACTGCATATAACATAGATAGGTGTGTATTTGGCTTTCAAAGTGAGAGCTGAGGCAACTGTTGTTAAGGAAACCAACTTATAGAGTCACCATCTTTGTATTAGCAGCAGCCATTTTGGTATGGCAGCCATGTTGTTTTTAGAGCAAACATTTACAAAGAAACAATGGCCTTTTTTTTGAATGAATAAATTTACTGCTATCTCTTGAAAAAAAAAAAGAAGGAATTAATCCTCAATCAACTTGCAGCTTAATATGCCATCAAATAAGCCAACTTGGTTAAAAGATCCAAAGGTATCATCTTTAATTATATTCTTGATGATATTTTAAAGTTTATTCTGTTATATATATATATAGGAAGAAATATACTCTTAAGGTGTGCTATATTTATAGGATAAAGTGCTCAATATCAGAGATAGAGTGTGTGTAAATATAAAAGTGAACATTGAAGTCAACACTTATATATATATATATATATATATATATATATATATATGTATATATATATATATATTTTAATCATTTCAAATCAAACTAGGCAATAAAGCCCCTAAGATGCAAGGAGTTACTGAGTGTTAGAGAAAATGAGAAAAAGAAAACATTATTAAGGAGAGAGAAGAATAAAAGAACACAAATTAGGAAGACAGAAGATAATGATTAATATTGCACTTAAATTTTATGATCAAAGTTGATTTGAAACCCAAAATATAGGCTCATCGTATGTAGGAATACAAAAGCTGATTATCTCCATTTGGTCAAGATGAAGTAACATGAATCATGTGATGACCGCTTAATGATGTTACTTCATAGTGTGACAAAAATGGCCAGTCAGTCAGCTTTCAGGAGTCAAACAGAGCTTTTTTTTAGTCTGGGCCCCTTGGCCAACACTGAGGCTAAATCTGCCACATAGTGCTGCTTACAAACCTATGCTGTTGGTTTCCTATGGAAATATGTTTCTACCACATATAGAAATTATCTCTGGCTCACAGTCCTCAATTTGGGAAAAATCCAGGAATCACTAGTGACATAGTTAAAATCTGGAATGCTAAATATGACTTCTCCAGACACAGAAGAATCTCCTGCAGATCCAGTTCCTGCTGAGAATTATTATACATAAGACTCATTTTTTCATTCTCTTTTCACTCTGTTTGCTGTTGTGTATACATGCTATATTTTTCTGCATGGGAAAATATAAATATGTATATAGTTGTGTATGACAGCATAAAACTCTCTCTGAGAACAAATCATGTTTGTCATTCTTTTTCTTTCAGCTATTTCCTTCTGTCTGTGACAGAATGTGTTATCATGGATATGATAATGCCCATAATGGGGGAAAATACAAACTGGGAGAATATATCATTTCTTCAATAATTCATCCATCATCTTGTGATATTCTTGATGTGATACAATATTATTAATCTCCATTATTTAGTGACTCCAACACAATATTATTATTAGAACACCATTAATCTTAAAAGAAAGTAATTTCTATTTTTTGGTGTTTATAAAACAAATCCATTAAGATAATCTCCGTAAATTTTGGAACAGACAGACAGATAAAATGAGGTGCAAAGAGTAAGGTAGATATAGAATATTTTGTCAGTTGAAGCCTCTGATCTTCATGTGATTTTGCTGTAGAAGGACATTTATATTACGGTTACATTTAGCCATTTCAACTGTAAAAGATAAGGGCTTGCAGCCAAGTTAGTACTGTGTAGGTACCAAAGATGATCAACAGAACAATTAGCATGAAAATATTTATAGAAAAGGCAGAGGGAAGCTATATTATGGCTTAAATTCATAAAGTCTAGGTACCAAAGAAGAAAACTCATCAGAACAATTAGCATGAAAATATTTATGGAAAAGGCAGAGAGAAGCTATATTATGGCTTAAATTCATAAAGTCTAGGTACCAAAGAGGAAAGCTCATCAGAACAATTACCATGAAAATATTTATAGAAAAGGCAGAGGGAAGCTATATTATGGCTTAAATTCATAAAGTCTAGGTACCAAAGAGGAAAGCTCATCAGAACAATTACCATGAAAATATTTATAGAAAAGGCAGAGGGAAGCTATATTATGGCTTAAATTCATAAAGTCTAGGTACCAAAGAGGAAAGCTCATCAGAACAATTAGCATGAAAATATTTATAGAAAAGGCAGAGGGAAGCTATATTATGGCTTAAATTCATAAAGTCTAGGTACCAAAGAGGAAAGCTCATCAGAACAATTACCATGAAAATATTTATAGAAAAGGCAGAGGGAAGCTATATTATGGCTTAAATTCATAAAGTCTAGGTACCAAAGAGGAAAGCTCATCAGAACAATTAGCATGAAAATATTTATAGAAAAGGCAGAGGGAAGCTATATTATGGCTTAAATTCATAAAGTCAAGGTACCAAAGAGGAAAGCTCATCAGAACAATTACCATGAAAATATTTATAGAAAAGGCAGAGGGAAGCTATATTATGGCTTAAATTCATAAAGTCTAGGTACCAAAGAGGAAAGCTCATCAGAACAATTACCATGAAAATATTTATAGAAAAGGCAGAGGGAAGCTATATTATGGCTTAAATTCATAAAGTCTAGGTACCAAAGAAGAAAACTCATCAGAACAATTAGCATGAAAATATTTATGGAAAAGGCAGAGAGAAGCTATATTATGGCTTAAATTCATAAAGTCTAGGTACCAAAGAGGAAAGCTCATCAGAACAATTACCATGAAAATATTTATAGAAAAGGCAGACGGAAGCTATATTATGGCTTAAATTCATAAAGTCTAGGTACCAAAGAGGAAAGCTCATCAGAACAATTAGCATGAAAATATTTATAGAAAAGGCAGAGGGAAGCTATATTATGGCTTAAATTCATAAAGTCTAGGTACCAAAGAGGAAAGCTCATCAGAACAATTAGCATGAAAATATTTATAGAAAAGGCAGAGGGAAGCTATATTATGGCTTAAATTCATAAAGTCTAGGTACCAAAGAGGAAAGCTCATCAGAACAATTACCATGAAAATATTTATAGAAAAGGCAGAGGGAAGCTATATTATGGCTTAAATTCATAAAGTCTAGGTACCAAAGAGGAAAGCTCATCAGAACAATTAGCATGAAAATATTTATAGAAAAGGTAGAGGGAAGCTATATTATGACTTAAATTCATAAAGTCTAGGTACCAAAGAGGAAAGCTCATCAGAACAATTAGCATGAAAATATTTATAGAAAAGGCAGAGGGAAGCTATATTATGGCTTAAATTCATAAAGTCTAGGTACCAAAGAGGAAAGCTCATCAGAACAATTAGCATGAAAATATTTATAGAAAAGGCAGAGGGAAGCTATATTATGGCTTAAATTCATAAAGTCTAGGTACCAAAGAGGAAAGCTCATCAGAACAATTAGCATGAAAATATTTATAGAAAAGGCAGAGGGAAGCTATATTATGGCTTAAATTCATAAAGTCTAGGTACCAAAGAGGAAAGCTCATCAGAACAATTACCATGAAAATATTTATAGAAAAGGCAGAGGGAAGCTATATTATGGCTTAAATTCATAAAGTCTAGGTACCAAAGAGGAAAGCTCATCAGAACAATTACCATGAAAATATTTATAGAAAAGGCAGAGGGAAGCTATATTATGGCTTAAATTCATAAAGTCTAGGTACCAAAGAGGAAAGCTCATCAGAACAATTACCATGAAAATATTTATAGAAAAGGCAGAGGGAAGCTATATTATGGCTTAAATTCATAAAGTCTAGGTACCAAAGAGGAAAGCTCATCAGAACAATTAGCATGAAAACATTTATAGAAAAGGCAGAGGGAAGCTATATTATGGCTTAAATTCATAAAGTCTAGGTACCAAAGAGGAAAGCTCATCAGAACAATTAGCATGAAAATATTTATAGAAAAGGCAGAGGGAAGCTATATTATGGCTTAAATTCATAAAGTCTAGGTACCAAAGAGGAAAGCTCATCAGAACAATTACCATGAAAATATTTATAGAAAAGGCAGAGGGAAGCTATATTATGGCTTAAATTCATAAAGTCTAGGTACCAAAGAGGAAAGCTTGTCAGAACAATTAACATGAAAATATTTATAGAAAAGGCAGAGGGAAGCTATGTTGCAGCAGTGGGAAAATGATTGAAGCTGAGATGCCGGGTCAGGATTAATAACATTGCAGATTTGTCATTGTATTTTATTTCGAATCTCTAAATGCATAGCAGAAACAATAGACCAGATGTTTTCTTGGTAAAAATATTCCTTAAAACTCTTCAGGTAATCTTGAATCCATTCTGCATGTAGTCAACAACATAACCTCAACTAATTTATTGTCAAATGTAGGAAGCTGCTAATAGAGAAAGAAAGCAGCTGTAATAAAGACGAAAAGTGTCAGTAAAGCCTAACAAGCAGCAACAGCATTTACCAGCAGGCGAAAGTGAAACAAGCTGCTCCCCTTAAAAGTAAAGCTGGAGGAACACCAAAAAGCGATAGTGGGCAGTGATACAATGAAATCAAGCATGTGAACAGGAGTACTGGGTTTATTTATTTATTTCTTAGATTTAATGATTTTCATTAGTTTTGTGAATAAACTTGTGCACAAAGTACATTTGTTAAAGTTAAGCAATCATCTTTTCTTGATAAGATCCAGAGATGGATATGCAATGTGATTGGCCCTGATCTGTCATCTTGTCTGCAGTTGCTCTCTCACAGATGCGACGTTGCCTCGCTCTGCCTTTTTTACAAGTACTTTCACAGTAATTGCTCCGAGGAGCTGCTTTCGCTTGTCCCTAGACTTCATGAATTTAAACGTCCTACGAGGCTGGCATCTTGTTCCCACCCCTACACCGTGGAAACTGTTAGATGTAGACGTCTCTTCTACTCCAATAGCTTCATGTCTCGCACATCTCGCCTATGGAACTTCCTTCCCTATTACTGTTTCCCTGACAAATACAATCTCCAACGGTTTAAGTGTAGCATCAATCGACATCTCCAGTTGCCTTGATCTATCCACTTCCCTTCTCCACATCCTTTCATCTTTCATTCCTATCTGCTCTCACTCCAAATCTTCTGTAACCCCCTTGCCTTGATCGACCCACTGTCTTTCTCTTTCTCCACATCCTCTCCTTTACCACTCCTATCTGCTCTTCCTCCAACCCTTCTTTAACCCCTTGCGTGATAGTGGCCTCCAGCCTTGCTTGGGGTGATACGCTTAAAAAAAAAAAAAAAAAGGAATGGATTGATCCATTGGAAAAATAGTTTTGGTTTACAAACATTTCGGGTTACCTATGGGATTCAGGTATGAATCAAATTCATGAACCGAGGTTCCACTGTATTTATAATTGTTAGGACTGTTGTCCTCATCTTTACAGCCACATTCATGATGTTTCGGCCGTTGTACACTCTGTCTTTCTTCAGGTAATATTTATTCATTTAATAATTTATATATTTATTTCCAGTTTTATTGCACTGTGCCTTTTTTCTCTTCATTAGTCCTCAGTCATGGCCCCAAAGAAAGCTAGCAGTGATACTGGTAAAGGAAAAAGAAAAGTTGAGAGAAAAACAATTGAAATGAAGAAAGAAATCATTGTAAAGCACGAAAATGGCATTTGTGTGTCAGTTCTCACCATGCAGTATGGTATGCCTAAATTGACAATATCTACTATTCTAAAAAATAAGGAAGTGATAAAAGCAGCTGATGTTTCAAAAAGAGTTACTGTTGTTAGTAAACGAAGGCCAAAGATACTCAAAGAAGTTGAAAAGTTATTGCTTATTTTTAGAAACAATTAGCAGGTGATAGTATCAGTGAAGCATTTATTTGTGAGAAAGCATTAGAAATTTATAATGATCTAGTAAAGAAAACCCTTGGTACAAGTGTGACACTATTTGTTACTGGTAAATAGTAAGGAGGCTGAATGAATAGAATGACAAATATACCGATTGACTCCTGATAAATAAGAAGGGTTAATGAATAGACCGAATGACATACCAATAAAACATTGTGGGAAAGATTAAAGATTTTATTTATTTAATAATTTATATATTTATTTCCAGTTTTATTGTACTGTGCCTTTTTTCTTTTCATTCCTCAGTCATGGCTCCAAAGAAAGCTAGCAGTGATACTTGTAAAGGAAAAAGTTGAAAGAAAAACAATTGTTGATGATAATGTCTCTTTCTACTCAGTTTCATATGGCAACGATCTATACTATTCTTATAAATAAAGAGACGATCATGTCTTTCTTTTCCCTTTTCCAAACAATAACATCTCTTTCACTTACGCCATCAACTCTCCTACGTACAGGTTACGGTAAAATTGAATTGTTCGTCTATATTTTATCTGTTTTAGTATTGGGTTTATTTATTTATTTCTTAGATTTAATGATTTTCATTAGTTTTGTGAATAAACTTGTGCACAAAGTACAGTTTTTAAAGGTAAGCAATCATCTTTGGACCAGGAACGGATTAATTGATTTTACATTAATTACTATTGGAAAAATAGTTTCAGGTTACAAACGGGCTTCAGGTATGAATTAAATTTGTGACCTGATGTTCTACTGTATTTCTGAACGGTCACTGGTCAGTATTTCTTGTTAACTGTAATAATTTGTAATCAGAAGGAGTGGCCATTTAAAAGTGGAAGAGAGAACACTGTCAAAGAAAGAATGATTTATGGTAGAGGTAATATTTAATGATTGGTCTGGACTTGTGATATGAAACAAGACATAAATCAGCCTTGAGAATTGATGAAACGTTTGAATTATGTATGTATACACATAGAATATTGAAACGTCCTGGGTATGACAATAAACTACATCCAGCAGCAAGGCCTCTGATAAGGAGGTTTTGAGGAGCGTGGAACCACCTCTTAATTGCTGGTGTTCTCAAGTCCAGCCTGACCAGGGTGGCAGTACCTGTTAGGGTCCCAATTAAGGGCAAATAGTTAACCCCCAAACTGGGGTTAAAAAAGTATGAATGTGTAAAAAATAGGTTTTAATGCCAGCAATAAATTTTTGGAAACAATTATTACCAGCAATAGATTTTTAAAGGAAAAAGTTATTACCAGCAATAATACATTTTTGAAAAAAAAAAAAAAATTACCAGCGATACATTTTTTGAAGAAAAATTATTACCAGAAATAGATTTTTGAAGGAAAAAATATTAACAGCAATTCAATTTTGAAAAAAAAAAAAAATATTACCAGCAACAAAAATTTTGTTGGCATTAAATAACCCATTGAGGTTGATATACCGTAAAATAAACCAAACAAGAATGTTGAAACGCAAGTGCTTAAGAACTGGAAAGCATCTATGATGTAGCAGCAGTGTGATATAAACAACAAAAGCAACGATAAAAAAAACTGACCAGCAAACAAATTACATTTGAAGACTTAAAAAGTGAGTCAGGACTTTTTGACTAACAACAGTGAGATTTGAACTAAACAAAATATAATTAATAAGTGAATTATTTAAACAAAAAGATTTTAATTAATATTAAATATTACTATTAGAAGCTTGCCTGCACTGTATATTTTGGGATTATTAATTTGGGTTTATTTGTATTTTAAAAGTAGGGTTTTACTGTCCACAAGTGGATATAATTTCCATAAAATTCAGCATAGGGAAGAGACATGAACCCTTAATTTCATTTATTACCATATCTATCTATCTATCTCTTTTCTATGGTGGAGTAGTGGATAGTGGCTCAGACTGAGGAATCGGAGACCTGAGTTCGAATTCCAGTTGAATCCATTACAGTCACTTACATGCTAATACCCTTGGAAAAGGTATTAATCCTCTTCTTTTTCTGCCAGCTATGGGTAAGTAGAAGGACAGACTGGGTTCTATAGCCTTGGATGGCACTGGTCTAGGAGAAAGACAACTTTGAATTCAAAACCTGCAGAGGGTCGTTTGGAGATCTTGTGGCACATAGTGCACCAGGTTTCTGCATTTGGCTCTTCAAAAATTGTGGTTGGTCCTGCACAAAACCTTCACCACTAGAATCAAATCATATGTGCTGGTGTCTGGCTGTCGGTTCCCAGGAACTGAGCTGCTTGAGCCTCATATGTCAGATATGACGGAAGAGTCCACCATATATATATATATATATATATATATATATATATATATATATATATGTGAAGAAATATACTCTTAAGGTGTGCTATATTTATGGGATAAAGTGCTCAATATCAGAGATAGAGCATGTGTAAATATAAAAATAGACATTGAAGTCAACACTTAGAGGTGGCGGTCTGTTTCAAGCTAGATGCTATCGTCAGGCCACGAGTGGTTTGACGATTACGTCTAGCATGAAACAGCCTGTCACCTCTAAGTGTTGACTTCAATTTTCACTTTTATATATATATATATATATATATATATATATATATATATATATATATATATGTGTGTAATTTGGCAGCAACTTTTCTTTTAAACATGTTGTGTTGAATATATATATATATATATATATATATATATATATATATATATATATATATATATCTGTTGTGTTGAATGTCAAAGACAACATAGTCCTGCATATTCTCTTTTGAATTTTTGTCATATTTTCTAATGAGACTTAATATTTTCAAATAAAATGTCTCATTAGAAAATATGAGAAAATTCAAAAGAAAATATGCAGGACTATGTTGTCTTTGACATTCAACACAACAGATTATATATATATATATATATATATATATATTTTACATAGTTGTGGACAGAATTATTCACCCCCACCTTCCACAATTACAAATAAAGCTGTAATACCTCAAATTTTCATGGAAGCTTCATGTACATTGTTTCAAAAATGATGAAATAATGGATTTGAAAAAAACATGCAGTGATGTCCAGAACAAGATTTTATTTTAATGTCAAACAATATTACCAAAAAAAAAAAAAAATTAACATTAGACAAAATTATTGGCCCTCTTGCCCCAAGAATCAACTGCATAACCTTTATTCTTGATTATTGCCTTTAATCATTTTTGATAATTCCTTACAATATTACTAGACACACTGATAGCTATTTTGCTCCATTCTTCCTTGGCAATAGCTTCCTAGTTCCTCTAAATTTGAAGGACTTCTTTCTCTTACTTTTGTCTTCAAACAAGCTCATAAATTTTCAATGGGGTTTAGGTCAGGACTTTGTGCAGGTTACGTCAATACCTTAATTTTACTATCATCTAAGTATTTTGTAATAATTTGTACCGTGTGTTTCAGGTCATTGTCATGTTGGAACGTCCAGTGACACCCCAAAGACAACTTTCCTGCACTTTGTTTTATATCATTTTTAAGAATAGCCAAATACTGTTCTTTATCCATGATACCCTCGACTCTCACTAGTTCTGGTCCAGAAGCAGCAAAACATCCCCTGAGCAGAAAGCTCACCCCTGACCATGCTTAATTGTAGGGAGGGTATTTTTTGGTTTGAGAGATTCATTCACTTTTCTCCATACATAATGGGAGTTCATGTGACCAAATAATTCTATAAACAGTTTTCCAATATTTACTCTTATGTTTTAGATGGCTTCTAGCATAAGCTAATCTGCATTTTAGCATTAAGCATTTAGTGACTGTCTTCCTCGATACATTCCACCCTGAGGTTTTTACATTATTGATAATGTCCTTAGTCGTTAAGTGAAGATTCTTCAAGACATCTCTAACAATTTTCTATTCTCTCAGAAATTAACCATTTTCTGCCAGTCCTTAATTTATTCTCAACACAATGAGTCTCGTTGTACTTCTTGATAATGCAACAAATTGTCAATCTAGGAAGATTTAAATGCTTGGAAAGTGTTGTATATTCATCACATATTCATCGACTATCTCCATTCAGAGCTTCTTATCAAGTTCAACCATCATGGCCATAATTGCAGAATGAATGAGTTATCGCGGTACATGACATTCACATATTGTCTTCTTCATTAGCTTTTAGAATGTTATAGAATCAGGTCAATATTATTTAATTTTCAAAGGCTGTTTGTATTAAATGCCAAATTAAGAAAATTACAATTGCCATAGAGCAATATTAATTCATAATTTCCATAAATGTGAGGGGGGGTGAATAATTTTGGACTGAACCAATTTTTAGAAAAATCTATAAGTATGAATATAACAGACCAAACTTCTAAAAATTTCAGGAATTATTCAAAACTAAATATGGAATCAACTATTTATGGTAAATTCAGTAAGTACTTTGCAAATATTCACATTTCCTTAGAAAATATGCAAATATTCAGTGCGGGTGAATAATTCTGTCCACAGCTCTGTGTGTGTGTGTGTATATATATATATATATACATATATATATATGTATATACACACACACACACATATATATATATATATATATATATATATATATATATATATATATATATATATATATGGAGACTACTTGTTTTCTGAGTATTATGTAGATTCAACACCCACAGAACGCACCTGTGTTTTATATGGCAACTATACTGAGCAGACCTTAGTTACAGTTTCTGGGAGAGAGTGCATAATCTGGCATGATAAATAAGTGGTTTCTGTTATTCGGTGCAGTTCTTTCTTTGTGATTCTGTAGCACCAGTTCACAAGGTTCAAAGAAGGATTGCTTTTACCAAAACCCTCAAGGCTTCACTCAGAGCCATTTTTAACCATTGATCTTAGAAAGTGGTTGTATACAGCTGAGTATTTAGATGTTTCTGAATGGGTCTGGCGCCATGCATGACAACCATATGAAAGTCTCGATTTGATGAGAATATTTAAGAACATGACTTGAGTTTTCAGGTTTTTGGGGCTAAATTACCTCTGCTGCAGTCTATTCTACGTTCAATTTCCTTTTCTCCTATACTTAATTTGTTATAATTGATTTATATGCCAAGTTATCTGAAGTCTTTAGTATTTACTAATCCTGAAATTTTATGATGAATTCAGGGTAGGTGCCATTACTGCTTTCATAAGCCTCAGGAAGGGGACAAGAATCCTTGTCTTCTATTGGTAGACTTGGTTGGAATGTGGTATGGGATGCTTAAATGGGCAATACTCATTTCCTCATAGCTGTGTTTCTAATGTGCAGGGTATAGTCAAGGAAAAGATTAAATAGGAGTTCTCATTTCCACCTAATGAGGCTTTAAAACTTTAAACTGTTTGAATTTCTCTTGCTTTTCCACCAAGTAGTAATAGTCTTAAATTGTCTGAATTTCTTAGATGAAGCCTTGGCAATTATTATTCATTTTTGACTAGTATTTCTTTCATCTTATTTCTCTTGCTTTTCCACCAAGTACTAATAGTCTTAAGTTGTCTGAATTTCTTAGATGAAGCCTTGGCAATTATTATTCATTTTTGACTAGTATTTCTTTCATCTTATTTCTCTTGCTTTTCTACCAAGTAGTAATAGTCTTAAATTGTCTGAATTTCTTAGATGAAGCCTTGGCAATTATTATTCATTTTTCACTAGTATTTCTTTCATCTTATTTCTCTTGCTTTTCCACCAAGTAGTAATAGTCTTAAGTTGTCTGAATTTCTTAGATGACGCCATGGCAATTATTATTCATTTTTTACTAATATTTCTTTCATCTTATTTCTCTTGCTTTTCCACCAAGAAGTAATAGTCTTAAGTTGTCTGAATTTCTTAGATGAAGCCTTGGCAAATATTATTCATTTTTCACTAGTATTTCTTTCATCTTATTTCTCTTGCTTTTCTACCAAGTAGTAATAGTCTTAAGTTGTCTGAATTTCTTAGATGACACCATGGCAATTATTATTCATTTTTGACTAATATTTCCTTCATCTTATTTCTCTTGCTTTTCCACCAAGAAGTAATAGTCTTAAGTTGTCTGAATTTCTTAGATGAAGCCTTGGCAAATATTATTCATTTTTGACTAGTATTTCTTTCATCTTATTTCTCTTTTTGACCCTATGTATTCATCTGTATTTCTGGATGTGAATTCTTGAAAATATTTTCATATATTCAAAATGAACTTGAATAGGTTGACATGCATACTGAGACTTCTTCTTGAAGATTAGAAACAGAAATTACAGGCAAAATTTGGCACACACTGCTGTAGTTTAAGTATATGATACTGATGGTGCTATGTTTCCAATAGCTATGGTGGTTCTAAGAGAAAGAACTTAATTGTTATTATCTAAATAGAATAACTGTCTAGCTGAACAGGGCACAACAGATTGCCTATTGTGGCGATCAGCATGTACATCATGAATTCTATTGGTGCCATTTGTTAAAATGGTAACTCTGCAGGGGATGTTCATAGCATTTGGAAACTTGCTAACAAGCTCACTTCACTGGCTTCAGTTGAAACTGAGGACATGGATACTGTCCATGGGTCAGGTGACTCTTTGCCAGGAAAGGTTGTATCAAGGTACATATATAACCGAAATTAACAACATGGAGCCTGGCACTGGAGTCAAAAATCAAACCCATCTGAGAGCTCAGAAGTAAGGCCTCAAACGTAGGAAATAAGATATACAGAGGTAACAACACATGAACAAAATTTCCTTTGCTCTTTCTTCTGTCAGCATCTAACTGCTGTATGTTCAATATATATATATATTATATATATATATATATATATATATATAATTATTTAAATATTATAACATAAATATGTTATAAAATCACTACAAAAATAGCCATTTTGTTTCAACACTTCTGGTGTCTTATCAAGTGATGATGTTAAATGTAGAATAAATGGTTTTAAAAGTTTCAAATTAATTAACGATCCTTCGCTAGGGGTAAACGCTGTTACATAAGCTAGAATGACCAATCAAAATACAAGTATATGGTAATTCGAAAAATTTGACAACGAAGCAAGGTTATCATAGATATTAAAAGATTTATAAAATTTGAAATTAAAATTAAAAGTAAAAAATTACCTATTTAGAAATCTAAATCTAATCTCTATTAAGTTTAAAATTGTAGAATTACTGAGGAGAATATATATATATATATATATATATATATATTTGTATATGTGAGGAGGCATGGTGGAGTAATGAACAGCTGCTTAGATTGAGGAATCAGAGAGCCGAGTTCAAATTCCAGTCAAATCCATTACATTCACTTATGTGCTAATACTCTTGGGAAAAGCATAAATCCTTTTCTTTTCCCTCCAGCTATGGGTAAATAGAGGGACAGACTGGGTTCTTGTCATGGCATTGTTGGGGCCAGAATAAAGACACAAGAGTGGATTTGAGTTCATAAATATACAAACGAGCAAGAATGTTATGTCCAAAATGTCTGTGCTGAGTGTTGGGAAAAAACTACCTCTGACAAAAGCAGTACCTGCTTTTATTTGTACATTGGAAGAGTCCATCCATGTATGGGTAATTTAACATAACAGTTCTATAGCCTTGGATGGCAACTGGTCTAGGGGAAAGACAACACTGAATTCAAAACCTGCAGATGGTTGTTTGGGGACCTTGTGGCACATAGTGCACCAGGTCTCTGTATCTGGCTCTTTAAAAAGTGTGGATGGTTCTGCACAAAACCTTCACCACTAGAATCAAATCTTATGTGCTGGTGTCGGGGTGTTGGTTCCTAGGAACTGAGATGCTTGACTCTCATACATTGATAAATGACAGGAGAGTGCAGCATGTGTATGCATGTATGCACATCCTTGCTTAAAGGCCGGCACTTCCCACTCTGCACTTCGGTTAGTTTTAAAATGTTAGATATATTTGCATGTTGAGATTTAAATTTTCCTCAGTGTAATCAGTTTTTCATTTTATTTATGTGGCTTCCATTTATTCTCCTATATGAAATTTAAATTTACAAATGTTAAGATTGCATGAAGTCATCACATTTCACCTGAGAAACAAATATATGAAGCCCTAGAAACAACGGCAGAACGAGAACAATCAACCTGCAAAGGTGAATAGAATTTAAATAATGATAATTCCTCATCCCAGAAAGCCAAAACATTGTGATAATAACAACAAAGATGAGGATATTAGTCTGACTGTAAATAATGTAAATAATGATAATTCCTCATCCCAGAAAGCCGAAACGTTGTGATAATAACAACAAAGATGAGGATATTAGTCTGACTGTAAATAATGGAAATAATGATAATTCCTCATCCCAGAAAGCCAAAACGTTGTGATAATAACAACAAAGATGAGGATATTAGTCTGACTGTAAATAATGGAAATAATGATAATTCCTCATCCCAGAAAGCCAAAATGTTGTGATAATAACAACAAAGATGAGGATATTAGTCTGACTGTAAATAATGTAAATAATGATAATTCCTCATCCCAGAAAGCCAAAACGTTGTGATAATAACAACAAAGATGAGGATATTAGTCTGACTGTAAATAATGGAAATAATGATAATTCCTCATCCCAGAAAGCCGAAACGTTGTGATAATAACAACAAAGATGAGGATATTAGTCTGACTGTAAATAATGGAAATAATGATAATTCCTCATCCCAGAAAGCCAAAACATTGAGATAATAACAACAAAGATGAGGATATTAGTTTGACTGTAAATAATGTAAATAATGATAATTCCTCATCCCAGAAAGCCGAAACGTTGTGATAATAACAACAAAGATGAGGATATTAGTCTGACTGTAAATAATGGAAATAATGATAATTCCTCATCCCAGAAAGCCAAAATGTTGAGATAATAACAACAAAGATGAGGATATTAGTCTGAATGTAAATAATGATAATTCCTCATCTCAGAAAGTGTATACCATTGTGATAATAACAAAAAAGATGAAGATATTAGTCTGACTGTAAATAATGTTAATTCCTCATCCCAGAAAGTGTATACCATTGTGATAATAACAACAAGGATGAAGATATTATTCTGACTGTAAATAATGTAAATAATGATAATTCCTCATCCCAGAAAGCCAAAATATTGTGATAATAACAACAAAGATGAGGATATTAGTCTGAATGTAAATAATGATAATTCCTCATCCCAGAAAGCCAAAACATTGTGATAATAACAACTAAGATGAGGATATTAGTCTGACTGTAAATATAAATGTAAATGATGATAATTCCAATCTCCCAGAAAGCCAAAACGTTGTAAAAATAAAAACAAAGATGAGGATATTAGGCTGATTGTAAATAATGATAATTCCTTAGCTGGCTGACTCCAGTGCATTGCAAATTTTTAAAAATATTCAATGCAAATTAATATCATGGTTCCCTCGGTACATTACGGATTTCTGCAGCCAATCAAAATTTGGCTAAGTCTTCCTAGATGATTTCTTACATGCCAAACTATTGGACCAATGAGAGCTTGATGTTCAGTATCTCATCTACAAACCTTGTGAAGAACTAGTTTAGAAATGTTAATAGAGTAGAAACTATGGGCACAGTTTTCTAAGAAAAGAATGTTTCAAAAATAATTTAATTTATTTGTAAATAAGTCCTGAAATTTTCATTAAAATATGACAATTCTCTGATTTTTGCAAGAATTTCCAAATCAATATGTTTTTCACCTGAAAAAGATACTCAAATTTCTCATACTAATTTACGGTCACCAGATAATGCAAGTATTGTGCTAATCCCACTTTACTTTGGGGACAGGCATGAATAAGAAAAATCCTTTCAATACAATTTATTTACATGAAATACAATGGCTAAAACATAATCACTATGCCTTTTCCTATATGTAGAGAATATGCTAGGGGGACTTACCCATCTGGGGAGTGAACTAGGGCTAGGTAGCTTGTATCCTTAAAACCCTTGGCAACTGGTACCATTGGCAGCGGAGAGAATTTCTTCCATGTTACTTTGGAGCAGGTCTAGTCTCTTCTCTGCTGGTGGTGAGCCTTCTCTGAACCCACATGGTTTTATTACCAAAAGAGAGACCGCCTAACATCATGTGACCAATCTCTATATACAGGAGCAGACAAATTTTACAAACCTAATACAAAAAAAAAATATTTTAACCAAAATTTCAAAGGTTCTAAAAAGACTTAAAGAACATAATAACATAAAGATTTGGATGATAAAACTTTGTTTTTATTAAGTTTGTAGTGTTTTTACATCATGTATGCTTATCTATCGAGTCAATTGCTTCATCCACCGCAAGGAAAGTTGGCTCCCTTGTGTCGGACCAGGAAATTTTTCTCCCCGGAATCGATCCTCCAAATCTATAAATCAACCATTCGCCCTTGCATGCAGTATTGCTGCCATATATGGTCTGGAGCCCCTGCTGTTTGCCTCAGGGTTCTTGATAAGATCCAGAGATGGATATGCAATATAATTGGCCCTGATCTGTCATCTCGTCTGCAGCTGCTCTCTCACAGACATTGCCTCGCTCTGTCTTTTTTACAAATACTTTCACGGTAATTGCTCCGATGAGCTGCTTTCACTGGTTCCCAGGCCTCATCAATTTAAGCGTCCTACGAGGCTGGCATCCCGTTCCCACCCCTTCACCACTGAAACTGTTAGATGTAGACGTCTCTTCTACTCCAATAGCTTCATGTCTCACACATCTCGCCTGTGGAACTCCCTTCCTTATTCCTGTTTCCCTGACAAATACAATCTCCAACTATTTAAGTGTAACGTCAATCGACATCTCCAGTTGCCTTGATCTATCCACTTCCCTTCTCCACATCCTTTCCCCTTTCATTCCTATCTGCTCTCGCTCCAAACCTTCTGTAACCCCTTGCATGCTAGTGGCTTCCAGCTTTGCTTGGGGTGAAAAGCTTAAAAAAAACCTATTCTACTATTGTCAACAAATTATCAAATACAGATATAAAACAAAAGATGAAATATACTGACAAAAGAGGGAAGTTCAAATAATTTGTGGCAATATTTTTCAAATGAAAGACTTGTACACTGATTTGTTCAGTAAACTCTAGTGTAACTTGCAAAACACTTTTACCAGATCCCAATTAATATTGGAAGTAAGCATCATTTGTTGAAGAAAAAATAAATAACAATAAAAAGAAACGGTTTCCATAAATGCGTTTAATGAAAAGATTTCATAATATTGTCACAGATGGAGTGATTTTCTGAGCTGAAGAAAAATTGGTCTGCAATTGCATTAATTAAGAGATGCATCAAGATTAAAACATCACAGAAAACAGCAATAATTGGTCTAATTTGTCTGTGTTCTCAACTGAATACAACATGGCTGCAGCTAGCATTGGCTGAATAATGTAAGAGTTGATAAATGCCATCTAAAATGTTAAAAAAAAGATCGCCATCAAAATAACATTATATATATATATATATATATATATATATATATATATATATAATAATTGGCCTGACCATTGTGTCTAGCATGAAACAGCCTGTCACCTCTGAGTGTTGACTTCAATGTTCACTTTTATATTTATATCTATTTCTCTCTCTCTCTCTCTCTCTCTCTCTCTCTCTATATATATATATATATATATATATATATTGATAGATATATAATAATTGGCCTAACAATTGGTGAAGTGGAAGAACGTCTTTGGGCATTGATGGAAGGACAGGTTTAGTGATTAAGTAGCTCACTCTCATTTTTTTAATTATAATCATGTATGGTAGTATTAAAAATACAAATAATATATATAATAATTGGCCTGACGATTGTGTCTAGCATGAAACAGCCTGTCACCTCTGAGTATTGACTTCAATGTTCACTTTTATATTTATATCTCTCTCTCTCTCTAAATATATATATATATATATATATATATATATATATATATAGATAATAATTGGCCTAACAATTGGTGAAGTGGAAGAACGTCTTTGGGCATAGATGGAAGGACAGGTTTAGTGATTAACTAGCTCACTCTTATTTTTTAAAAATTATAATCATGTATGGTAGTATTAAAAATACAAATAAAATTTGTCTATTTATGACAGATATATATATATATATATGTGTGTGTGTGTGTGTGTGTGTGTGTGTGTGTGTGTGTGTGTGTGTGGAAGCACAGTATAGTAATAGATAGTGGCTTGGACTGAGGAAGTAGGAGCTGAGTTTGAATTCCAATGAGATTATTATATTCACTAACATGCTAATATCCATGGGAAAGGTATGGCTCCATCTAGGGGTAAATAGAAGGGTAGGTGAAATTTCCTCGATAGTAGATTTTATAAATTTAAGCGCAGTACTAGATTGGTAGCTAGTTGTCATCATTTTACTCTTAAAATGCTTAGATGTAACTGTAAGTTCTATGCTAACAGTTTCTTCTCTTGCACTTCTCACTTGTAGAATTCTCTTCTGGCTTCTTGCTTCCCAGTCAAATTTGATCTTCAAAAATTTAAATGCAGTATCAATCGTTATCTTCTGTCTTCTTAATACTTGTTCTTTTATTGTCTTCTTTCCTTAATAGTAGTTTTTCTCATATTCTCTAACACTCAGTAACCCTTTGCGTCCTAGTGTCTTTATTGCCTTTGATCTTAAAAATTTAAATGCAATGTCAATCGTTATCTTCTGTCTTCTTAATTCTTGTTCTTTTATTGTCTTCTCTCCTTAATAGTAGTTTTCTCCTCTTTCATAACACTCAGTAACCCCTTGCATCTTAGTGGCTTTGTTAGCTTTCTTGTGGTGAAATGATAAAAGCACTCTATATATATATATATATATATATATATACAATTGAGAGAAAGAACAGATGGAGTAAAATTCCACTGTTCATTGGATTTATTTTTAAAAAGTGCTCAATACAAAGTAGAGCAATATGTTATTATTATTTTTATTTTAAGAGATTCTAATAAAAACATTTAGAAATCGCTACACAAAAGCTTTTATGTTTCAATACTATGATTGCACTTCTTCAGGCGATGGTACATAATTGGTGATCAAATGAATTTTAAGGAAATTTAAAAACAAAGTGTTACCTCTTTTCCGAAAGTTAGAGGAGGTGGGGTGGAGGGACATAAGATCAGAATTAAAAATAGACTTGTGGGTATGTCTTGATTAACCAATTAAATGTCACATCTGCGCTAAATAGAAAAGTAAGACCAGAGGGTGGAGGTGGGTGAGTTATTTTTTCATGTCATGATAAACCGGAACATAGACAGGCTATCATTGACAATTGAAGAAAATATGTCAGTGACAAATTTATCATGATTGTAGACAAATATGACATGTTCATTTTTTTAAATGGTCATTGAAGGAAGGAGTAGTTTAATCAGACATAAGTTAACAGAAAAAAAAAATTTTAAGTTTTTTTTTTATAGATTCAGAAAGCTTCTTAAAGGGACCTGTAGATAAAATTAAAAATGTGGAACATCTATATAAGATATTAATAATACTATTTGGACAGCAGCACATAGCAATATTAAAGATGAATAAACAAAAAAAGGTAATTACCCATAGAGGGTGGACCATTATATACTAATAAATTATGGCTATAGGAAATGGTAATACATAATTTTTTAAAATTTAACTATATTTTAAGGTAAAAGATAAACTATGTTGGCAATTTACAGTTAATCTACTCCTCTAGTTTAATAGGGATTTTTTGTCGGCAAATTTGATAATTACTAATTTTTCATGTAAACATAAGAAGCACAGTTCATTTAAAGATTTACAAGTTCTATTTTTTTTTTTAATATTTTCATTTTATTGTAGGGGTTTATCAACTTCTTTTTTAATGAATATGTTCATTGCAAAACAGATGTCAAACAGATTCTCTTATTTACCAAAGCACTATTACTACTATAGAAAATACAACAGTTAAAAATTTTATATCGGGAGTACCAAGAATTCCTTGAAAACTGGGTGGTACCAATATGTATTATCTTTCTCCAATAATGCATACAGAAATAAGATGTCCCTTTCTATACATTTTTGAAACTTAAAAGAAGTTCCCCCCTTTAACTTTCGGAAAAGAGACAGCATTTTATCTTTAAATTTAAAAAAAAATCATTTAATCACCAGTTACTTACCATCATCTGACAAAGTACAATCAAAGTATTGAAACATGAAAGCTTTTGCGTAGTGATTTCAACATGTTTTATTATAATCACTTATAATATATATATATATATATATATATATATATGTATATATATATATATATATATATATATGGGAGAATATGATACATAAATTTCTATATATTAGAACAATGTTAAGAAAATGAGTGTCAAAGTGGAAAATATTCTGTGTAATGGACAAAATTTGTATTTAGATATGTATTTATTTTCAATTTTTTTAGTTGAATTGTTCATCTATATTACATATTATCCATTATTGTACATAAGTAGATTACAATAAAATTTGTATTTTACATGAATACTACTTTATGAAAATTGAGATGTAATAGAGTGGGGGAGGCTCCATATCATACATTTGGTTGGGTGGGTACAAGATGATACTTGCACTACTGAAGGTTAAGATGACGGAAATAATTTGTGTACATTCGGCTCTGATAACATCTTCAGTAGATCAAGCATAGAGATAGATACCATCTGAGAGCCTATGGTCAAGAAAGAAAGGATGCCTATAAATTTTATCAACCTGATTATAGATGTTAGGTTTAAGAATTCAAAATGCTACCACCGGATTGTCCAATTGGCATAGTGGAATAAAGTTTTGGTTAAAACGTATCTGGTGTTCTGGCATTTGTGATCATCCATGCTTGTGGCCATTTTCCAAGATCTAGAATATTGGCCATTATGATTTATAATTATATCATGGCAAGCAAGAGTTTTCATTCGTTAAACATGTTTAAAACCACTGCAAAAGATTTTGCACAGTTTCAGATGTTTTTAATTTTATGGTAAGAGCTTGCAATATTTGTAATCTTTTTTTCAGTTAATTTTATGTACAGTACGTTCTTTGTCTTTTGTTGGCAGAGATTTTATTGCATTTTGTTGATAGAGATTAGTTATAGAATGTCAAAGACAGTTGATTGCATTCTGGATTGTCAGAATGATAACTGACAGGTCATTTGTAAACAAGTTATAAAAAGAATTGTTTTGACAGATGCCAATAAATGGTCTGTATAATTACCTGGCATGAATATAGGTATAAAAGTTGGAGTAAAAGATGAGATGCAAGACAAGGAAGCAGGCGAAGAAGGAGTGAACAACTGATCCAAAGATACTTTGTCTAAAGCACTTTGATTTACCTGACAGTTTGAATGGTTACAGCAGAATTAGCAAAGCAAAAAGCAAAAAAGAAAAAAATTATACTTAGAAATGAAATAAACTGTCACCTGAGTTGTCTTTCTTGTTTTGGAGAACCAGAAACTGAAATGGTTTCAAATAAGTTAAAAAAAGGAAAGTTTTTTAATTAAGAAAAGAAAATTATGTTTTGTCTCCAGTATACTTTATTTCATTTTGATCCCAGCTTCATTCTTCTATCTGGTCTAAAACTTGTTTTATGGGAATGGAGATTTTACTTATCAATCAACCGTCATAATTTTAAAGAGAAATAAATGACTTTCATTTTGATCCCAGCTTCATTCTTCTATCTGGTCTAAAACTTGTTTTATGGGAATGGAGATTTTACTTATCAATCAACCGTCATAATTTTAAAGAGAAATAAATGACTTTCATTTTGATCCCAGCTTCATTCTTCTATCTGGTCTAAAACTTGTTTTATGGGAATGGAGATTTTACTTATCAATCAACCGTCATAATTTTAAAGAGAAATAAATGACTTTCATTTTGATCCCAGCTTCATTCTTCTATCTGGTCTAAAACTCGTTTTATGGGAATGGAGATTTTACTTATCAATCAACCCTCATAATTTTAAAGAGAAATAAATGACTTTATTTTGATCCCAGCTTCATTCTTCTATCTGGTCTAAAACTTGTTTTATGGGAATGGAGATTTTACTTATCAATCAACCCTGATAATTTTATAGAGAAATAAATGACTTTCATTTTGATCCCAGCTTCATTCTTCTATCTGGTCTAAAACTTGTTTTATGGGAATGGAGATTTTACTTATCAATCAACCCTCATAATTTTAAAGAGAAATAAATGACTTTCATTTTGATCCCAGCTTCATTCTTCTATCTGGTCTAAAACTTGTTTTATGGGAATGGAGATTTTACTTATCAATCAACCGTCATAATTTTATAGAGAAATAAATGACTTTCATTTTGATCCCAGCTTCATTCTTCTATCTGGTCTAAAACTTGTTTTATGGGAATGGAGATTTTACTTATCAATCAACCGTCATAATTTTAAAGAGAAATAAATGACTTTCATTTTGATCCCAGCTTCATTCTTCTATCTGGTCTAAAACTTGTTTTATGGGAATGGAGATTTTACTTATCAATCAACCGTCATAATTTTATAGAGAAATAAATGACTTTCATTTTGATCCCAGCTTCATTCTTCTATCTGGTCTAAAACTTGTTTTATGGGAATGGAGATTTTACTTATCAATCAACCGTCATAATTTTATAGAGAAATAAATGACTTTCATTTTGATCCCAGCTTCATTCTTCTATCTGGTCTAAAACTTGTTTTATGGGAATGGAGATTTTACTTATCAATCAACTGTCATAATTTTATAGAGAAATAAATGACTTTCATTTTGATCCCAGCTTCATTCTTCTATCTGGTCTAAAACTTGTTTTATGGGAATGGAGATTTTACTTATCAATCAACCGTCATAATTTTATAGAGAAATAAATGACTTTCATTTTGATCCCAGCTTCATTCTTCTATCTGGTCTAAAACTTGTTTTATGGGAATGGAGATTTTACTTATCAATCAACCGTCATAATTTTAAAGAGAAATAAATGACTTTCATTTTGATCCCAGCTTCATTCTTCTATCTGGTCTAAAATTTGTTTTATGGGAATGGAGATTTTACTTATCAATCAACCGTCATAATTTTATAGAGAAATAAATGACTTTCATTTTGATCCCAGCTTCATTCTTCTATCTGGTCTAAAACTTGTTTTATGGGAATGGAGATTTTACTTATCAATCAACCCTCATAATTTTAAAGAGAAATAAATGACTTTCATTTTGATCCCAGTTTCATTATTCTATCTGGTCTAAAATTTCTTTTATAGGATTAGAAACCTTGCTTATCAATCAACCATCATAATTTTGATTCTTTTGTTTTTTTCTAACAAATTGAATCACATGAAATAAAATTCTGTTCTATATTCTTGACAAATATTAAAATCCCAATTCTTTATGTTCTAGAAAAAAATGTCTAGGAAATGAGAAAGAAAATATTTATTTGAAACATCGAGATACAAAGTTTAGTATAAGTATATATTAACTTATAAAATATAATTCTTTTCATAAGATTCTGTCATTTATTTAAAGAACATCCCAAAGGTTGTCAACATAACAAACAGTATCTGCAATTTTTTTTGGCAATCAATTGGCAATAAAGTAATCAACTAAAGAAATAATGTTTCTTTTCGTTTCATTACATAACTGATTAAAATACAACTCGATGCAAAGTAATAATGATCTGATTAGTGATGCCATTGTTGTGAAGTTTATGATTCAAGATGGTTCAATATTTTCATTTAATTTAATATTTTTTATATCCACTATTAGAAATTTTCTATTGATTTCTGAAATAAGAGACATGCTGTTTTTACCCAATACGGCTTTCAGCTCCAAGTAAAACTATGGAAGTGTTAATAATTGTGACTTCCCCATGCCTCTATGTTTTATGTTATTCCATTTAAATTTAATGGATTTTTTGGGGGGGTTATGCAGACTTAAAAAAAGGTTCAATAGATTAAAAATATTTCTAAAATATCTACTGCAGAAATTGATTAAACTCCAAAAGGATTTTAATTTAAGCAGACATATTTAATATTTTCTGTATTAAAATTGTTTCAGGAGAAATACCATCTTTTGGAATTTGGTATCCAAGATATGATGTTTTTCACATCGAAATACACATTTATTCTTATTAATGGTCAAACTGTCCATTCTTAATCTCTTTAATACATAATTGGTTTTGGATTCCAACTCTTCTTTGTTGATTGTGTCCAAATATATACCACCTTGATATATTATCATATATTTTTGATGTCCCCTCTTAGAAAATTTTCTATTGATTTCTGAAATACGACACTTGCATTTTTTTACCCGATATGCCTTTCAGCTCCAAGTAAAACTATGGAAGTGTTAATAGTTGTGATTTGTTTAAAATTATCATTAATTTGGATTTGGCGATAAGCGGTTTTGAAAGCAATTTAAAAAAAAAAACACACTTTAATTGCAGCTAATGAATGTTGTGCAGAATCCATGTTTGTAAAAGGATATAAAATTGAAAAGATCTTCTCGTTCACACTTAATTAATAATCACTGCAAATAAAAAAATTGCCAAACGATTTTCTAAATAAAATTATTGGTGATGCCCATTTGTTTCTGCGAAGAGAAATATGTTGTAAAATGCTTTCTTTCACCATTTTTTTATAATTTTGTAATAATGAAATACAAAATGGAAGTTGGTAGACTATGAGATTCAAAATATAGCAGGTGATCAATTTCTTTCAATTTAATATTTGCTTTGTTATTCAGTAATATTCCAGTTTCTACTGAACCTGAATTTATTGTATTAGTTAAACATGTACTAGTAACACTGAGTATGCTACTTACAATGAGTCCATGACTTATCTTACAATCACCAACTATAATGGCCACTATTTCAAATTTAATGTCTGTTTCAAAGTATACCAAGGTCTTTATGCTTGACCATCAAATTGTTATAATTTGAGCTTATTGTTAACTAATTTATTAAAGTTCTTATTGAGTCCAGTATTTGTCCAGTTTCCTTTAGAAATGGCACCACTAAAACCTGATGGACCATAAAATAAGAACTAGATGAGATATCGCTAGACATGGGCAGTGGAACAAGAACAGTCTCTTTTTTTTTTTTTTTTTTTTTTTTTTTAAAGCTTATCACCCCAAGCAAGGCTGGAGGACACTAGCACGCAAGGGGTTACAGAAAGTTTGGAGGAAGAGCAGATAGGAGTGGTAAAGGAGAGGATGTGGAGAAAGATAGTGGATCGATCAAGGCAAGGGGGTTACAGAAGATTTGGAGTGAGGGCAGATAGGAATGAAAGGTGGAAGGATGTGGAGAAGGAAAGTGGATAGATCAAGGCAGCTGGAGATGTCGATTGACGTTACACTTAAATAGTTGGAAATTATATTTGTCAGGGAAAAAGTGTTCGGTTCAGAATTCTCTGTAAGTTACCCAGATATATCTGATTGACGGCTGGAGAGCACAACTGCCAAAATGTAGTGATAAAAAAGACAAAGATGAGGATAATAGTCTGAATATAAATAGTGTAGAAAAAGATAATTCCTCATCCTGAAAATTCAGACAGAATCAATAAGGCATGGTTAACAGGAACCCTAACTCTCCCCATTAATGTAGATGGCCTTTGTAATCGGCCAACATTTTTTTTTTTTTTAAGCTTATCACCCCAAGCAAGGCTGGAGGCCACTAGCACGCAAGGGGTTACAGAAGGTTTGGAGGGAGAGCAGATAGGAGTGGTAAAGGAGAGGACGTGGAGAAAGATAGTGGATCGATCGAGGCAAGGGGGTTACAGAAGACTTGGAGCGAGGGCAGATAGGAATGAAAGGTGAAAGGATGTGGAGAAGGAAAGTGGATAGATCAAGGCAGCTGGAGATGTCGATTGACGTTACACTTAAATAGTTGGAGTTTGTATTTGTCAGGGAAACAGGAATAAGGAATGGAGTTCCACAGGCGAGATGTGCGAGACATGAAGCTATTGGAGTAGAAGACATGTGGAAGAGTTTCATAACTGAAGCAATTTTCTTCTTATTGGTTGGGTATCTGTCAACAATGGCAGATGGAAAACTCAGCAGCACTGGACTTAAACATTGGATCACGATGAGCAGGACATGGACAAGATTTCCACATCGGAACACCACACACATGAGACAAAAAACAACTGAGACACTGAAACCACAATCAAGATTGAATGAATTTGAAATAATGATGGGTAACACAAACAGAAATCGTTGGTAATGCATGACAATCTCGTTATGTGGTCAACACAGCGTCCCGCCAAGCTCTGGTATGCGATTCCTACCAAACATATACCACCTTCAAATATTTTCGTATTTTTGATGTCCCCTCCTGGAAAATATTCTATTGATTTCTGAAATACGAGACATGCTGTTTTTACCCAATACGGCTTTCAGCTCCAAGTAAAACTATGGAAATGGTAATAATTGTGACTTCCCCATGCCTCTATGTTTTATGTTATTCCGTTTAAATTTAATGGATTTGGGGGGGCGGGGGGTAGGTTATGCAGACTTAAAAAAAGGTTCAATAAATTAAAAATATTTCTATAAATATCTACTGCAGAAATTGATTAAACTCCAAAAGGATTTTAATTTAAGCAGACATATTTAATATTTTCTGTATTAAAATTGTTTCAGGAGAAATACCATCTTTTGGAATTTGGTATCCAAGATATGATGTTTTTCACATCGAAATACACATTTATTCTTATTAATGGTCAAACTGTCCATTCTTAATCTCTTTAATACATAATTGGTTTTGGATTCCAACTCTTTGTTGATTGTGTCCAAATATATACCACTTTGATATATTATCATATATTTTTGATGTCCCCTCATAGAAAATTTTCTATTGATTTCTGAAATACGACACTTGCATTTTTTTACCCGATATGCCTTTCAGCTCCAAGTAAAACTATGGAAGTGTTAATAGTTGTGATTTGTTTAAAATTATCATTAATTTGGATTTGGCGATAAGCGGATTTGAAAGCAATTTTTAAAAAAAAACACACTTTAATTGCAGCTAATGAATGTTGTGCAGAATCCATGTTTGTAAAAGGATATAAAATTGAAAAGATCTTCTCGTTCACACTTAATTAATAATCACTGCAAATAAAAAAATTGCCAAACGATTTTCTAAATAAAATTATTGGTGATGCCCATTTGTTTCTGCGAAGAGAAATATGTTGTAAAATGCTTTCTTTCACCATTTTTTTATAATTTTGTAATAATGAAATACAAAATGGAAGTTGGTAGACTATGAGATTCAAAATATAGCAGGTGATCAATTTCTTTCAATTTAATATTTGCTTTGTTATTCAGTAATATTCCAGTTTCTACTGAATCTAAATTTATTGTATTAGTTAAACATGTACTAGTAACACTGAGTATGCTACTTCTAATGCAGTGATAACTTTTCTTACAGTCAAGAATTATAATGTGTACTATTTCAAATCTAGTGTCTAGTTCAAATGTTCCTTCAAATTATCCCAAGGTCTTTATGTTTGATTAGGTTTGACCCATTCAAGTGTCACAATTAGAAATTACTCATACTTATTTTGCACTATAGGGATGCAAAAGGCTATTATCTCCCTTTGGTCAAGATTAAGTCATGTGACTCAAGTGATAGTTGCTTAGAGACATCACTTCTTAGAGTAACGACAATGATCAGTCTTCCAGTGAGTTTCCAGGAGTCAAACCACGCAGTTACTTTTCTCTTTAAGCCAAGCGCATTGACCCAAGCAGAGGCTAAGTCTGCTTCCCTATATCCTGATGACATAGTAAAAGAATCCAGCCTTCTCAGATCTGGAATCCTAAATATGGCTTCTCCAGAAAGTCACAAAGTAAGACCCTATTATCTTTTTTGTTCTGTTTTCACACAGCTTGTTGATGAATATATGTATTATATTTTCTCGGAGTGGGATAAATGTAAATATGTATATATAATTTTCAGTATCAATTAGTGGCATAAAACTCTCTGAGAACAAAGCATATTCGTCATTCCTTTTCTTTCATCTATTCCATTCTGTCTGTGAAATAAGGTCTTATTATATCATGAATATAATAATACCCATAATGGGGGAAATGAAAATGGTCAAATATTCACTTTCTTATTGAAAGGTATTGCACACACAACTGTTTGGATCAAGCCACTGGATCCACTGGGTCATGTGTCCTTGAGGACAGAGCCCAGTGGATAAAAGTGTTGGTTGGATCCAGTGACTTGACCTAAAGAGTTGTGTGTTCACTACAAGGTTACTGCAGTGGTAAACAAAAACTTGGAGAGTTGAGTTAAAAGGGGGATGGCTAAGGCATCTGGAAGAGGCATGGCATGTGGAAATAGAACAATCTACCCAAGTGGACGAAATAAAGGGTTCAGTTCAAGATTCCAATCACTGGAAGAAGGCCAGAGTGTACAACGGCTGAAACGTTATGAATATGGCAACAAGATGAGGACAACAGTCCGAACAATGTAAATAATTACAATATGTCATCTCAGAAATATAGACAGACTTTTTAAGATCATTTAGAGGAAAAACATATTTTTAGATTGTAAGAATTTTTTGGAGATAATAATGATTTTTGGATACAAGTTCTGCTACTTTAAACCCATAGTTGGGAGGGAGAGAAGATGTGATCATTCCCAAGATTATTTAATTTATAATGTAACTGATTGAAATTCAACCTTAGCCCTTCAGTTTCTCACTCTGAGTCATTATCCATTACACTACCTGCACATCCAAGGTTACAGTACCTGGTATTCTCAAGCAGTCACTCATCTAGGTACTGACCAGGCTCAATGTTGCTTCATTTTGGTGATTGTATAAGAACTGGTGTTTCAACATGATATAGCCATAAGCTGTCTATGCAAGGATGAATGGTAGATTTATGAACATGCAAAATGGATTCTGACAAGAAAAATTGTCTTGCATGACACAATGAACCAACTTTCCTAGCAGCAGACCTAGCAATTGATTCAATATAATCTTTCCACTTCATGTCAAATGTGTAACCAATAAAGTGTTGTTTACCTGGAAGTTAGCATCAGCTATACTGATGGAAAACAAAAATGGTTCTCTATGGTCATTAAAAGATAGTAGTTTTATTTTGGAGATGATAAATGTAACAAGTCATTCCTTGCCCCAGTTAACAACTGATTAGAGTTCATTTTCAAGAGCAGTTGCCAGTATGTCAGACCTATCAAACTTATTATTAAGGCAGGAGTAAATAGTTATGTCATTAGCGTAAATATATAGTTGGGAACTGATGACACCGGGAAAGTAGTTGATGAAGATAAGAAACAAAATAGGGCCAAATTGGAAGTTGGGCTTAGTGGAAAAATGACTATTGGAAGCAAGCTAGCAGAAATTCCTGATATCATTTTGAGTAGATGTGTTTCTTTTCTATTTGCAAGAAATATAGCTTTCAGTTGTACGTACACTCCACCCCAGTCTTTTGAACAGGTTTAGAGGTTTATCCCTTGTTTCCTGTTTAGAATTAGGTTTCCAGTTCCTTCTAAGGTCCTTTTCAACTCTATACTTCTAACGTCTCCGCCTAAACTCTGAAATTGTATTTACTATTTATTTTTTGCTTTTTTCCTTCAATAGGAGTAGATAAGTTCACATGACTCCACTGTGTCTTGAACAGAAGTAGAGGTTTATCCCTTGTTTCCTGTTTAGAATTAGGTTTCCAGTTCCTTCTAAGGTCCTTTTCAACTCTATACTTCTAACGTCTCCGCCTAAACTCTGAAATTGTATTTACTATTTATTTTTTGCTTTTTCCCTTCAATAGGAGTAGATAAGTTCACATGACTCCACTGTGTCTTGAACAGAAGTAGAGGTTTATCCCTTGTTTCCTGTTTAGAATTAGGTTTCCAGTTCCTTCTAAGGTCCTTTTCAACTCTATACTTCTAACGTCTCCGCCTAAACTCTGAAATTGTATTTACTATTTATTTTTTGCTTTTTTCCTTCAATAGGAGTAGATAAGTTCACATGACTCCACTGTGTCTTGAACAGAAGTAGAGGTTTATCCCTTGTTTCCTGTTTAGAATTAGGTTTCCAGTTCCTTCTAAGGTCCTTTTCAACTCTATACTTCTAACGTCTCCGCCTAAACTCTGAAATTGTATTTACTATTTATTTTTTGCTTTTTCCCTTCAATAGGAGTAGATAAGTTCACATGACTCCACTGTGTCTTGAACAGAAGTAGAGGTTTATCCCTTGTTTCCTGTTTAGAATTAGGTTTCCAGTTCCTTCTAAGGTCCTTTTCAACTCTATACTTCTAACGTCTCCGCCTAAACTCTGAAATTGTATTTACTATTTATTTTTTGCTTTTTCCCTTCAATAGGAGTAGATAAGTTCACATGACTCCACTGTGTCTTGAACAGAAGTAGAGGTTTATCCCTTGTTTCCTGTTTAGAATTAGGTTTCCAGTTCCTTCTAAGGTCCTTTTCAACTCTATACTTCTAACGTCTCCGCCTAAACTCTGAAATTGTATTTACTATTTATTTTTTGCTTTTTTCCTTCAATAGGAGTAGATAAGTTCACATGACTCCACTGTGTCTTGAACAGAAGTAGAGGTTTATCCCTTGTTTCCTGTTTAGAATTAGGTTTCCAGTTCCTTCTAAGGTCCTTTTCAACTCTATACTTCTAACGTCTCCGCCTAAACTCTGAAATTGTATTTACTATTTATTTTTTGCTTTTTCCCTTCAATAGGAGTAGATAAGTTCACATGACTCCACTGTGTCTTGAACAGAAGTAGAGGTTTATCCCTTGTTTCCTGTTTAGAATTAGGTTTCCAGTTCCTTCTAAGGTCCTTTTCAACTCTATACTTCTAACGTCTCCGCCTAAACTCTGAAATTGTATTTACTATTTATTTTTTGCTTTTTTCCTTCAATAGGAGTAGATAAGTTCACATGACTCCACTGTGTCTTGAACAGAAGTAGAGGTTTATCCCTTGTTTCCTGTTTAGAATTAGGTTTCCAGTTCCTTCTAAGGTCCTTTTCAACTCTATACTTCTAACGTCTCCGCCTAAACTCTGAAATTGTATTTACTATTTATTTTTTGCTTTTTCCCTTCAATAGGAGTAGATAAGTTCACATGACTCCACTGTGTCTTGAACAGAAGTAGAGGTTTATCCCTTGTTTCCTGTTTAGAATTAGGTTTCCAGTTCCTTCTAAGGTCCTTTTCAACTCTATACTTCTAACGTCTCCGCCTAAACTCTGAAATTGTATTTACTATTTATTTTTTGCTTTTTCCCTTCAATAGGAGTAGATAAGTTCACATGACTCCACTGTGTCTTGAACAGAAGTAGAGGTTTATCCCTTGTTTCCTGTTTAGAATTAGGTTTCCAGTTCCTTCTAAGGTCCTTTTCAACTCTATACTTCTAACGTCTCCGCCTAAACTCTGAAATTGTATTTACTATTTATTTTTTGCTTTTTTCCTTCAATAGGAGTAGATAAGTTCACATGACTCCACTGTGTCTTGAACAGAAGTAGAGGTTTATCCCTTGTTTCCTGTTTAGAATTAGGTTTCCAGTTCCTTCTAAGGTCCTTTTCAACTCTATACTTCTAACGTCTCCGCCTAAACTCTGAAATTGTATTTACTATTTATTTTTTGCTTTTTCCCTTCAATAGGAGTAGATAAGTTCACATGACTCCACTGTGTCTTGAACAGAAGTAGAGGTTTATCCCTTGTTTCCTGTTTAGAATTAGGTTTCCAGTTCCTTCTAAGGTCCTTTTCAACTCTATACTTCTAACGTCTCCGCCTAAACTCTGAAATTGTATTTACTATTTATTTTTTGCTTTTTCCCTTCAATAGGAGTAGATAAGTTCACATGACTCCACTGTGTCTTGAACAGAAGTAGAGGTTTATCCCTTGTTTCCTGTTTAGAATTAGGTTTCCAGTTCCTTCTAAGGTCCTTTTCAACTCTATACTTCTAACGTCTCCGCCTAAACTCTGAAATTGTATTTACTATTTATTTTTTGCTTTTTCCCTTCAATAGGAGTAGATAAGTTCACATGACTCCACTGTGTCTTGAACAGAAGTAGAGGTTTATCCCTTGTTTCCTGTTTAGAATTAGGTTTCCAGTTCCTTCTAAGGTCCTTTTCAACTCTATACTTCTAACGTCTCCGCCTAAACTCTGAAATTGTATTTACTATTTATTTTTTGCTTTTTTCCTTCAATAGGAGTAGATAAGTTCACATGACTCCACTGTGTCTTGAACAGAAGTAGAGGTTTATCCCTTGTTTCCTGTTTAGAATTAGGTTTCCAGTTCCTTCTAAGGTCCTTTTCAACTCTATACTTCTAACGTCTCCGCCTAAACTCTGAAATTGTATTTACTATTTATTTTTTGCTTTTTCCCTTCAATAGGAGTAGATAAGTTCACATGACTCCACTGTGTCTTGAACAGAAGTAGAGGTTTATCCCTTGTTTCCTGTTTAGAATTAGGTTTCCAGTTCCTTCTAAGGTCCTTTTCAACTCTATACTTCTAACGTCTCCGCCTAAACTCTGAAATTGTATTTACTATTTATTTTTTGCTTTTTCCCTTCAATAGGAGTAGATAAGTTCACATGACTCCACTGTGTCTTGAACAGAAGTAGAGGTTTATCCCTTGTTTCCTGTTTAGAATTAGGTTTCCAGTTCCTTCTAAGGTCCTTTTCAACTCTATACTTCTAACGTCTCCGCCTAAACTCTGAAATTGTATTTACTATTTATTTTTTGCTTTTTCCCTTCAATAGGAGTAGATAAGTTCACATGACTCCACTGTGTCTTGAACAGAAGTAGAGGTTTATCCCTTGTTTCCTGTTTAGAATTAGGTTTCCAGTTCCTTCTAAGGTCCTTTTCAACTCTATACTTCTAACGTCTCCGCCTAAACTCTGAAATTGTATTTACTATTTATTTTTTGCTTTTTCCCTTCAATAGGAGTAGATAAGTTCACATGACTCCACTGTGTCTTGAACAGAAGTAGAGGTTTATCCCTTGTTTCCTGTTTAGAATTAGGTTTCCAGTTCCTTCTAAGGTCCTTTTCAACTCTATACTTCTAACGTCTCCGCCTAAACTCTGAAATTGTATTTACTATTTATTTTTTGCTTTTTTCCTTCAATAGGAGTAGATAAGTTCACATGACTCCACTGTGTCTTGAACAGAAGTAGAGGTTTATCCCTTGTTTCCTGTTTAGAATTAGGTTTCCAGTTCCTTCTAAGGTCCTTTTCAACTCTATACTTCTAACGTCTCCGCCTAAACTCTGAAATTGTATTTACTATTTATTTTTTGCTTTTTCCCTTCAATAGGAGTAGATAAGTTCACATGACTCCACTGTGTCTTGAACAGAAGTAGAGGTTTATCCCTTGTTTCCTGTTTAGAATTAGGTTTCCAGTTCCTTCTAAGGTCCTTTTCAACTCTATACTTCTAACGTCTCCGCCTAAACTCTGAAATTGTATTTACTATTTATTTTTTGCTTTTTCCCTTCAATAGGAGTAGATAAGTTCACATGACTCCACTGTGTCTTGAACAGAAGTAGAGGTTTATCCCTTGTTTCCTGTTTAGAATTAGGTTTCCAGTTCCTTCTAAGGTCCTTTTCAACTCTATACTTCTAACGTCTCCGCCTAAACTCTGAAATTGTATTTACTATTTATTTTTTGCTTTTTTCCTTCAATAGGAGTAGATAAGTTCACATGACTCCACTGTGTCTTGAACAGAAGTAGAGGTTTATCCCTTGTTTCCTGTTTAGAATTAGGTTTCCAGTTCCTTCTAAGGTCCTTTTCAACTCTATACTTCTAACGTCTCCGCCTAAACTCTGAAATTGTATTTACTATTTATTTTTTGCTTTTTCCCTTCAATAGGAGTAGATAAGTTCACATGACTCCACTGTGTCTTGAACAGAAGTAGAGGTTTATCCCTTGTTTCCTGTTTAGAATTAGGTTTCCAGTTCCTTCTAAGGTCCTTTTCAACTCTATACTTCTAACGTCTCCGCCTAAACTCTGAAATTGTATTTACTATTTATTTTTTGCTTTTTTCCTTCAATAGGAGTAGATAAGTTCACATGACTCCACTGTGTCTTGAACAGAAGTAGAGGTTTATCCCTTGTTTCCTGTTTAGAATTAGGTTTCCAGTTCCTTCTAAGGTCCTTTTCAACTCTATACTTCTAACGTCTCCGCCTAAACTCTGAAATTGTATTTACTATTTATTTTTTGCTTTTTTCCTTCAATAGGAGTAGTTAAGTTCACATGACTCCACTGTGTCTTGAACAGAAGTAGAGGTTTATCCCTGGTTCCTGGGTTTCTGGTTCCTTCTGAAGTCTTTTAATTCCTTGCTTATTAGTGGCATTATCGCTCTGCACAAAGTGAATTGATTAAAAAACAGAAAACTTTCTTTTGCTCACATGTTTGTTCCAAGGTATTCTCAGAATCCTTCTGTAGAATGACATTTATTAAAGTACACAAAAAGTAGTCGTCTTAAGGGTAAACTTTAAACTTTGCATATTTTGATTTTATTTTGAACAAAAACTCAGAAAATATATTTATGATGTCATTGTTTTTTGAAATTAATTGCTGTTATACTTTCAAAGGTCATTTTTGACTAAATCCTTGTTTATGTTCTCTAATTCTATTCTCTTGCATAATGTCGTAGCTTAAGACATTGGTTATTTATGAATAGTGGGGAGCCATGATCAGTAATGTTCTGAAGGGACATGGCATATAGATGAAGAGTTTTATAGGAGTGCTCTACTTTTGGGGAGCAAAGGAGACCTGGATTCACATTAAGACATTTCTTTATTTGAACAAAGACAGACCATTTTTATTTAAAGGTACCAATGTCATGATAGTAACACTATGAAACTGATTAAGATAAAAAAAAATTATTATTTAAAAGATAATATTTTTCAAATGAGGAAACAAAACTTTTAATAGACTGAATGTAATACATTTAACACTTCGATTAACGATAAAGCAACCCAGGAAAATTTCTATGTATTTTTCAAAATTAACTTAGAATTAAATAAAAGAAAAAAAAAATGAATTAATTAAAACGACAGAAATGCTGCCCTGGTTTTGTTCATCAGATTTAAACACAATTCTGACTTAGAACGAAAGAAGTAATCATGTGAAAATATTATGGATTTAATTTCCTGTTTTTTTTTTTTCTTTTCTTTAAAGCCTCGAAAAATAGAAGACTCATTTAAAAATATAAAAAATCAAACAAAAATATCCTAAAAATTAAAAAAAAAAAAAACTATAAAGAAATATGTATAAATTGGTGACTCACTAGTAATGTTATAAAAATATCTTTTATAATTTAAGTTAGAAATAAAATAGAAGGCATTGTGGGAAAAAAATCTATCTGCACGTTTCCGCTTGAATGATCAGTTATACAAGAGAGCGTTCGTCTTATTGAAAGAAAAGAAGAGACTTCTTTTCAAGAAGACAGCACCCCATGCCACCCAACCCAAGCCCATGATTTTCATTATTTTTTTTTTTTTCTTTTCCAAGCAGATTGACTGGATAAGACGAACAAGCAATAAGGAATTCTGACTTGATTTAACTTCATTCAACAAATTTAAAACCATTCCATTTATATTTCTTTACACCTAAAACATAAAGTTTTCGTCATGAGTCAGAATGGATTTGTAATAAATTGGAATTCACTGACATTGGCAACTCAGTTTTGCTGTGAGCAAAGGTGATTTTGAAGACTTGAAAACTTAATTAATTTAATAATGGGATCGCCCGCGTTTTACTCACTGGCGATCTATGTTCAAACTCAAGTTTCAACAGTGACACTTTATTCCTATATAATATCACCCAAAATAATACTAATAACTTTTAGGTTATCAATTGAAATATTAGGTTGGTGCAAAAATAATGTCGTTTTTTGACGTTCAAGATCATGTCAAAAACAACATTATTTTTGCACCAACCTAATAATACTAATAACTTTTAGGTTATCAACTGAAATATTAGGTTGGTGCAAAAATAATGTCGTTTTTTGACGTTCAAGATCATGTCAAAAAACGACATTATTTTTGCACCAACCTAATAATACTAATAACTTTTAGGTTATCAACTGAAATATTAGGTTGGTGCAAAAATAATGTCGTTTTTTGACGTTCAAGATCATGTCAAAAAACGACATTATTTTTGCACCAACCTAATAATACTAATAACTTTTAGTTTATCACTCAAGAAAATAATAATAACTTTTAGGTTATCACCTGGCATAATACTAATAAAATAGGTAGATATTAGAGAAATATAGATAAAGCAGAAATGTAAATAATTTTTGTTTTTTCTGTTTTTTTTCTTTATAATAATATTAACCCTGTACAAGGCTCGGGAGCCACTCGAGGTAGAGTGTTACAAAATAAGAGGCACAGTTTAAGGGGATATGTAGGGAAGATAACGGTTAACCGTAGACTTGAACAGGTTAAGATTGCAGTGACTGGGGAAGTATCCCTTTGGGATTTGGTTCTACAAAACAGTGGTTAATGTGAAGAAGCTACTCAAGTGGAACTTACATCTCATCAGGGGGGGGATGCAAAAGGAATGAGGTTGGTTTGCTACATATGTTGCGTGGGATGGTGCATCTTAACCTTGTGAAGGTTAGAACTGGTGGAACTACGGAATATAGTTTGTTCGAACACTTTCCATAGAAATAGTGATAGAGCAGAGAGAGGCTTGTGGTATTTTGTCAGTGAGAACGAGGTCGTAGGGCAGCAAATAATCACTCACAACGATGCAGAAACACTTTTAGACTTGACTAACACCGGGCAGCTCCTGCTGCTCATATATGACTGGAGTACTCCATTTTCAGCGTAATCTAGCTCTTGTAAAGGTAGGGAGAAGCCGGAGGAGTCAGGTACTTATTGGAACAGTACGGGGAGCTGAGCAATTTTTCCAGCCTCTTTAGTGTTGGATAGTATATATGACTTCCATTTAATGTCTAGCTTGAGATTAAGTTGAGCTTTTTCTTTTAATAAATGTGGATTCTTGAGATCGAATTTGAGGTTGAATTTATCTCTATATATGACTAATGCATTTGATAAAATGTTGTGTATAAGATAATTTTTGGGTACATAGGTATGTTTTTTATAGTTTATCTAATGAGCATTTCCTATATACCTGCTTCAGAATTATTATTATGGACATTTTTGGTTCTGATTATATCATCTCTTATTAAAAGAGAAAATAACTCAGACGAGAAATTAATGTATATAATTACAATACCTCATCTCGGAAATATAGACATATCCTGAAGAAGGCCGGAGCATACAACAGCCGAAACATCATGCATGTGGCATTAAAGATTAGGACAACAGTCCGAACAATGTAAATAATGTAAATAATTACAATACCTCATCCCGGAAATATAGACATATCCTGAAGAAGGCCGGAGCATACAACAGCCGAAACGTCGTGCATGTGGCACTAAAGATGAGGACAACAGTCCGAACAATGTAAATAATGTAAATAATTACAATACCTCATCCCGGAAATATAGACATATCCTGAAGAAGGCCGGAGCATACAACAGCCGAAACGTCGTGCATGTGGCACTAAAGATGAGGACAACAGTCCGAACAATGTAAATAATGTAAATAATTACAATACCTCATCTCGGAAATATAGACATATCCTGAAGAAGGCCAGAGCATACAACAGCCGAAACATTGTGCATGTGGCATTAAAGATGAGGACAACAGTCTGAACAATGTAAATAATGTAAATAATTACAATACCTCATCTCAGAAATATAGACATATCCTGAAGAAGGCCGGAGCATACAACAGCCGAAACGTTGTGCATGTGGCACTAAAGATGGGGACAAAAGTCCGAACAATGTAAATAATGTAAATAATTACAATACCTCATCCCAGAAATATAGTCAAATATTAATTATTTAGTTTTATCAAATTTATTGTAGTGGGAAACAAACCAGACCCAAGGTACAAAGGATTAAGTTTTATATCTCACAGTCTCCTGTCCAATGATCTAACCTTTGAAAATCTCAACTGAAAAGAGTTAAAACATTTGAAGGTTTCAATCAGGATAGAAAAAAAAAAATGAGAACAACGTGAATGCTTTTACAGTTTTGTTTATTATGCATAAAAATGTCACTGATATTCGATCAAAAGTACATCACTATGCTTGATGGACAAAAATCCTTTCTGATTATTGTTAATGGCTTTTCTTCAAATCCATTCTGGTATCAGATCCATTGAATTTCCAAGACAAAAGGATATGTGACAATCAAAAATGTTCCCCTCTGAAAAACTGAGAAATTTCAAGTATTCTTTTCACTTAAGAGAACAAAAAAAAACAAAAAAAACTATAAAGGCATTTCGGATATCAAATAATCTTCAATTTAAAACCTGGAATCATTTGATAAATCGAAATACATTCTTTTTTTTAGTGGGGGTGGTTTGAAATAATAAATGTGTGAAATGGTCAAACATGATTAAGGTTTAGATTAAAAAAAGTTGTTTTCAATCCTCTTAATGGAAAAAATGTCTAATAAGAATATTGGGGAAAAAAAAAAGAAAGAAAGACAATTTCAAGAATATAAAGGTGTGTTTGAAATTACCTTTGTAAAAGGATCAAAGAACTTATGAAGATTATTGAACAAAACAAAAATTGCTTTCCTTTTCGAATGACGTTCAGAATATTCACACAAAATTTTCTGAGTTACATATTTTGAGTACACTGTAGTAACACTTTATCTGTATGAGAAATGTTCCCAGACTCCCAGCAGATGCCTGCAGTAGTGGATAGTACCAAACCACGTATATACTAAATTTTTTCATATACATAGAGACCTATGATAAAATTTCATTTATAAATTAGGCCTAATAATAGATTAACAACAATAACTAATAATAATTATAAATTAGATGCTTTATAAATTATTTATCTTAATTATTTATGGTCCTGATGAGCTTTTTGATGTGAAACTCTTATGTTGACTAACCAGAGAAGTCACTTGATCTTTTCATAAATTATTGACTATATATATATATATATATATATATATATATATAAAGAGAGTGAGCGAGATGTGATGTGCCAAAAGTAATAGAATAGCAGTATGTAAAGGTAATGGTTGGTGGTGCCACTAAGTAACATGAATTATCAATGTTCAAATGGGGCATGACACGGCATTCCAGACAAATAGGACATTTTATTTTTGAAATTGTGAGAACACTTGACATTCCTTCATCTATCCTGTCATGTGTGTCTTGGTAATATCTGATGGAAGACAGTTGCTGCTACACGTCCTTAATGATAATGACCATAGGCATCTGGTTAGAATTGTCTGTGGTAAGAGATAAGTGGCACTGGCTCAGATTGCATCTACATTCAATGCAGGCAGTACTAGACACATCTACTTCAAATCTATACAACTAACCTTTTTAACTAAAATTCAGAAATTTATTTACTTCTTTGTTTTTTCCTCTATTGTTGATTAGTTTGCCTATTGTCCTGTTCACTCTCCTCCCCAATCTTTTGAACAGGAGTGGAGCTTTATCTCTTATTTCCTGTTTAGGATTGGGTTTCAGGTTCCTTCTGAAGTTTTCTTCAGTTCTATACTTCTAATGTCTCCACCTAAAATTCTTATTTACTATTTATTTACTTTTTTTCTTCAATAGGTGTTGATAGGTTCACCTATTGTCCGGTTCACACTACTCCCCAGCCTTTTGAACAGGAGTAGAGGTTTATCCCTTGTTTCCTCTTTAGGATTGGATTTCTGGTTCATTCTAAATTTTTTTTTCTCCTGTTGTACTTTCACTGGCATTATCACTTTGCTTGAGGTGGTGCTTTGAGTGGCTCTTGCGCCTTTTACAGACTGAGCATCATTGTAAAAAAAAACATATGAGTGCAGAAGACCAACTGGAATGCTTCTGTAGACACCATGATACTGGACACAACACCTCACCTGGGCTTATGAGATTGATAAATGGAATCTGGCGGAGATGAGGTGTGGTCCAATGTTACATGTTTTTAGTTGTTTCGGGCTGATGGTAGGGTTTGGACGCAGCACAGCAACAATGAGATCAAGGATCCAGGCTGTAAACTGTGCAGCCTGTTTACACCTAAGCCCATCATTGATATGTAGCCATAATGATCAACTGATACATGACCATTTGCACCCCTTGATCTACACCTTGTACCCCTAGGGCAAGAATAGGTTATCTGATCTGGATAAAGAACTGTGCCATCAGTTGCTGACAATTGGCTTCAAGAGTATTCAGAAAATTTTTAATTAATGGCAGGGACCCACATCTGTGCAGCATGAACCCAATCAAGCATTTATAGGAAGTAGTGGAGAGGGCTATCCAGATGGAAGAATGTGCCCCTACAAATATCAGGGAGCAGTAGACAGATATCAAGATGGCTTCCAAAAAAAAGGTAAAAATAAAACAAATAAGATTCTTTCTTTCATGGTAGAATGAGTGATTTGTTTTTTACAGTTTATCAACCCTTTACAGGTTATTTAAAACAAAGAGATTATTTGTATTGTAAGAATAATTCTTTTGTTTGCAAGTGAATATTACATTAACAGTTTTTTTAAGGTTAGCTATGATTTGTTCAGATACAAGTTTGACTATTTAACCCATAGCTCTGGGTGGGTGAGACAAGATGGATTCATACCTTTCCCAAGGGTATTTGCATGTAACTGAATGTAATTAATTTTGCTCTTTTTGACAACATGTAAGACCCACTTTTATAATAACATATAGACTTTTATTAATGACAAGTAAGACTTTTTAATAATGGCATCTAAGATGTATCTTTTATTAACAGCATTTATGACCCATTTTCTCTACAAATATTAAAATTTCAGAAATTTGTAAGAAAAGTGCACAAAAAATGCAAGATGTTTCAAACTTGGCCAAATCCAAAACATAGAGAAAAAAATCCAATAACATTCAATGTACCATACAACAAGTTTTTAATATTTCCAGCACAAATGAAGGGGTTCTATAGCTCAGGAGTCTTTTTTATGTCGTTAAAGAATTCAAATATTTTCTGAGGCATTTAAAAATTTAAATATTATTTTTATTGATTTTTGAGTTGATAATCTTTACAAGATTAAATTTAAAATTACTTTTTTTTCCAATTTCAAATAATCTTTCTCTCAAAGTAAACATGGAAAATATTTGTATGTAGCGTTGCATGTTGTGCAAATTCCAGCCTATTTTTTTCCATTCACTTTCACACTAATACCCTTAGGAAAGGCAGGAATTCATCTTTACTCCCCCTCCCAACTATGAGTTAAATAGCAGGATATACTGGGATCTCTGGCCTTGTTTGAAACCTAGTGAAGAAGAATCAGTGATCTGAATTTAAAATCATAGAAAAGGCTACAGGGAACAACTCCACTAAAAAGAAAAAAGACGCTGTGGAGAGCCAATCACCTACATCCTAAATGAATATGGCATTTAAAAAAATATATTAAAATATCATGGACTTAGGATGAATGCAAATGCTGATTGTCTATGGTGTCTGAGTAAACATTAACCTTACAGATATGTCTGCATAAAGGCGATATCAAAATGTTTCTAGACTCAATGGAAATACACAAAAACTAATGCTAATTATTGCCCAACCTATTGGATTAGTCTGCCAATAGGCTTTGTGCATGTTATCTTGTTTTGTTATTCTGCAAAGTTGTGTAACATTGTAGTGGAATGGCTTTGAAATCTTTACAATGACTGATGAATTTAAGTAGCATGTCTACATCAAATCTTGTAGGAAAACTGATCATGTGTGAGTTTAACACAATGAGAGTTTATGGCAGCCAATCACCAGGAAAATGCCAGAAATTAGAGAAAATTGTGAATTCATCCACAAGGATTGTCACCAAACAATCCATCAGCTTTTTCACATAAATGGGGTCAGTTATGGAGTTTGCCAGGAGACACTAATTGGAGACATTTTCAATAGCAATCTACCAGCTCTCTCACATGAGTGAAATCAGTTATGGAGTTTTCAAAGACATTTTTTAAATTAGGATGCCAATTGCCATCAAATATAGTTAACTCATAATTGGCATCGTAATAAAAATGTGTTATTAATGTGTTATCTTGTGCTTGGCACTTTCTGACACACTTTTTATCTGCAGACACCAACAATGTGTTTTTTGCAGTGATACTTTTAGTGTGAAAACAAAGTTAAGACTTCAGTTGAAGCTAAAAATCAACTTACTTCCTCAGTTGGCTATTATAAAGTTGGTGTTTGAAGTCAGATTTTATAATTGACTTCTGGTAGGTCAATGGGTTAATAAGTGAATATGAAAATAATTTTATTTATATAAGCATTATGCTTTTGCATATTTTTATAAATATTATTTCAGTAAAAGATTGTGTGAACAACAAGAGAAAGTACAGGGTTTATATAAAAATGTTTTACTTAAAAGAAGGAAAACAATGGAAGATGTCGTAATGAAAATTGATCAATGGAGAAATTTTGAAAAAAAAAACAAAAAAAACAAGGAAGAATATGAATTCCTAAACAGAAAGAATCAAGTTTGAAAAGTAATCCTATAGAGGAGACCACAAAGGTCACACAACAAAATGGCAATCAGTAAAATTAGAATAAAAAATGGAAGGAAGATGAAAGATTTTTGATCAAAATACTGAGGCATTTCTAACAGATGATTTTAATCCTTGTTGAAATTCAAATTCAGTCAAATCAAAGAGACATATGTTTTTTCTTTAAAAGCAGCAAATTGTCTATTGTTCTTCATTAATTCCTTTTTATAAATGCATTCATTGTATCTTCCAATGTCTTGTCTCCAATTAACAATTTTCAATATTGCTGATGGCTTTCAATACATTTGAATAAAACTTGATTCTTTTCTGGGAACAAAGATAACTAGCATATATTTAAAAAAAATGCATTGGAACAAAAGCACGTAAACTTAATACAGATTTTAGATTTAACCAACCTGTAAATAAATATAGTTACCTTTTTTTTTTTTGAATGAAATCACAATATTTTAAATGAAAAAAAAATTTTTTTTTTTGATGAAGATAAAGCAAATTTTAATATGAATTTGGCAGTGAGAAAGGGAGATAATTATTCAGTGACAGGTAGTAAATAATTTTACACAAAACAAAAAACAAATAAAAATATATCTAAATAATTTGATACATGTTATAACACCAGTGAAAAAAAGTTTACAATTTCAATAGTCCAAAAAAAAGAAAACAGTTGCAACCATCAACCAAATACCAAATTATTTCTTTTTTTCAATATTTGATTTTGCAGTATATTTTTTGCTTTATATAAAAAATATGAAAGTGTTTCTTTCTTCTTTTCTTTTTTCCTTTCTTTCAATTATTTTTCTTTCTTCTTTCTTTTATTGAATTATTTTTTCTTCTTTCTTTCAATTATTTTTCTTTTCTTCTTTTCAATTTTCTTTCTTTCAATTATTTTGCATCTTTTTTTGTCTTTCAATTTTCGATTTTTTATTCAATCTTTTTACTTAAAAACGTATTTGCATGAATAACTGATGATGTTCTGAATAATGTAAAATGTAAAAATATACTTTCTTTAATTTAATAAATAAAAATATATTTTATGTTTCATTTCTTTCTGCAAGATTGTACTGCAGATATTAAAAAAAATTAAAATGATCAACAGAAATGAATTTTTTTTTATGTGTGAATTAAATATTAAAAGAAAACAAATTATTTTGTTCAATTAAATATTTCAAAATGTCCATGTTTGGGCAGATTGACTTGGTTCTCCTTCTCTGCACTTTCTCATTGGTCACTTGCGGAAATGCAGCTATCAATAAACACAAAGAAGAACCACTTTAAACATTTGCGACTCAAAAAGAAAGAAAAGCAAAAATTATTTGGGTGAATTCAAACCCTAAATTATTAAGCATCTTTCAAAATGTTAACGTGGGTTATCTCACTTGACTTTCCTAAAAAAACTGTCACAAGGGGGCGCTCCTTAAGCCTATAAACAGACAATGGTATTCTCACTCATTCTCTTTTACAGTTTCTCAATTCTGGCTGGAAGATGTAGCCACATATGGAGAAAAAGCCCCCCCCCATTTGGGTACATTCATTTTCATGGTTTTCTCTCATACACATTTGTTACGCACACGCACATTCTTATTATAGCAAGTTTCATGTTTTTTTCTTTCATCACATGTAATTCCTTTTGCAAATAAATGCATTGTTGTTTGTTTTATATTTATTGTTTCCTGTTAATCATTTTTTTACTTGGACTCACATTGAGTCCACCAATATTTTTTGTGGGATAAATTTTCCAGGAGCCTCTAAATATTTATTGTTTGTATTACTCACTTTTTTACTTAGACTCTGTCATATATGAATTAAATTAAAGGAATCATCCGTTCATATAAATAAGTGGAGTTAGCATTAGGTCCATTGCTAAGTGTACCTTCATGTAGTAAACCTTCTATTTCATTACTTACCTCCGAGTTTGTCTTCCTTATTTATTTCTCTCTGTTAACTCAAAAACATGAAATACAACAGGGAGGAGGAGGAGGAGGAAGAAGAAGAAGAAAAAGAAGAAGCTTGTGTAAATGGTTGTTAGAACAGGGATTAGGAGAGATAATAAAATGACAAAATTTACTAAGAGCTACAAAGGACAGGAAATTGTGGAGAGCCATGATTGCACACATCCTGAAGGGATATGGTAAGAAGAAGAAGAAGAAGGAACTTGTGTAAATGGTTGTTAGAACAGGGATTAGGAGAGATAATAAAATGACAAAATTTACTAAGAGCTACAAAGGACAGGAAATTGTGGAGAGCCATGATCGCACACATCCTGAAGGGATATGGTACGAAGAAGAAGAAGGAACTTGTGTAAATGGTTGTTAGAACAGGGATTAGGAGAGATAATAAAATGACAAAATTTACTAAGAGCTACAAAGGACAGGAAATTGTGGAGAGCCATGATTGAGCTCATTCTGAAGGGACTGTCATATCGGACATAAATGAATGGAATCGTCTGTTTATGTAAATAATCGAAATTGAAGAGAGTTAGCATTAGGTCAATTGCTAAGTGTACCTTTTTGTAGTAAACCTTCTATTTCATTACTTACCTACAAGTTGGTCTTCCTTATTTATTTTTCTCTGTTATCTCAAAAACACAAGATACAATTGACTTGCATTGAGTCTACCAAGATTTTTTGTGGAATAAATTTTCCAGGAGCCTGTAAATATTTACTATTCAAAGCCTTGATTCCCACAAGATTATGGTTACTAATATTTACCCAAACATACTAGCATGCCACAACAGTAACACCAATAGTCATCTTCTGTGTTCCTGAATCCAATTCGTTTATTGTCCGTTCTCTTTACTAACATCTTAAAGCTTATAGCCATGTCACATTGAAACAATGGGACCCATAAGATCACCAAAGTTAAGCAACATCAAGGCTGGTTTATATCTAGATGGGTGACTGCTTGGGAATATCAGATACTGTAAGCTTGGATGTGCAGGTGGTGTAATGGATAATGGCTCGCAATTTTAAATCAGAGATCCAAATTCTAATTTCTGTTGGGTTTGTTATATTCCCTGATGCACAAACACCTTTGAGAACGGTACGAATCCACCTATTCTCCTCCCAGTTATGGGTTAATTATTAAAACTTGTTTCACTAAACTATTATTGTCTTGAAAAAAAATTCTTACAATCTAAAAAATATTTTATGGCTTTAAATAACTTGCAAAAGGTTGATAAACCATAGAAAATGATTCAATCATTAACATCTTGTTTTCTTTCACTGTCAGTAACCCCTTGTGATTCTGTGGTTCTACAGAAGGATGCTGAGAATACCATGGACTGAACATGTGAACAATGGTGAAGTTCTAGAGACAATGGTAATGAAAAGTACACTTATACTTAATGTTAGGAAAAGACAGGTGAAATTTCTGGGGGACATAATGAGGAAAGAGGGACAGAAAACTTAATACTTACCGGATAGATTGAAGGTAAGAGAGACAGGGGGGAAGCAATGTATAATCTATCTAGTGAGCTTGAGGAAATGGATGGCAGAACAAGGTTTAGAAGACAAAATTCATAAGAGCTACAAATGACAGGAAATTGTGGAGAGCATTGATTGCCAACAACCTGAAGGGAGATGGCATATAAAAGAAGAAAAATGGACTTCAGTAAATGGATGGCAGAACAAGTTTTAAGAGAGATAACAAAAAGATAAAATTTGTTAAGAGCTACAAAGAACAGGAAATTGTGGAGAGCCATGATCACCAATGTCCTGAAGGGACATGGAAGATTGAAGAAAAACGGACTTCTGTAAATGGATGGCAGAACAAGTTTTAAGAGAGATAACAAAAAGATAAAATTTAAGAGCTACAAAGAACAGGAAATTGTGGAGAGCCATGATCACCAGTGCCCTGAAGGGTTGTGTCATATAGAAGAAGGAAAACGAGATTGAGTAAATGGATGATGGAACAACGTTTAGGAGAGATAACAAGAAAACAAAATTTATTAAGAGCTACAGAGGATAGGAAATTGTGGAGAGCCATGATCCCTTATGTCCTGAAGGGTCACAGAACATAGAAGAAGAAAAATGAGCTTCAGCAAATGGATGGCAGAACAAGTTTTAAGAGAGATGACAAAAAGAGAAAATTCATAAGAGCTACAAAGAACAGGAAATTGTGGAGAGCCATGATCGTCAATGTCTTGATGATACATGGCATATAGAAGAACCCCTTGCATCATAATGTCTTTTTTACCTTATTTGGTGTGAAATAATTTAAAAAATTATTTGGCCTATAGACAAACTTACAGTATGATGAGAAAAATGTCACAAGTTGCTAACTCATTAGGGTCCTAGGGACACCAGATGTACTGTAGCTGTAGCAGCAGTGGTGTGTCTAGGGCAAGATAACCCAATGAAGCATATTCCTTCCTTTGTAGCTGCTTTTGAATTCAAAGTTTTCCTTCTAGACTGCATATGACCATATCACATTGAAACATTGGTTCTTGTCTGATCACTGGAGTTAAGCAACATCGAGCCTGGTCAGTACCTATATGGGTGACCACTTGGGAATTCCAGGTGCTGTAAGTTTAGATGTGCCAGTAGAAATGGCTTACAGCCATATAAAATTAAAACACTGATATGATCATCAAAGTTAAGCAACATCAAGCCTGGTCAGTATCTATATGGGTGATCACTCGGGAATAACAAGTGCTGAAAGCTTGGATGTGTGAGTGATGTAATGGGAAAGGGCTCAGTATGAGAAGTCAGAAAACTGAGTTCAAATTCCAGTCAGGTTCGTTACATTCTCTTATGCTCAAATACCCTTGGGAAAGGTATGAACCCACCTCTTCTCCCCTCCCGTTGATGGGGTAAAATAGCAAAGACTTGGATGTGAAAATCATTATTATTCTCCAAGAAACTGTCAATACAATATTCATTTAAAAAAAAAAAAAGAATTCTTCTTACAGTCCCCAAATATGTTTCAGATTTAAATAACCTACAAAAAGGTTGATAAGCCATAAAAAACAAATCAACTTTTCTAGAGTGAAAGATTAAAGTTGCAATATTTTAAGGTGAACAAGAAAACATTTACATATTTCTTTTTTGACAGAATCAGCAGGTATAAAAAAGAAGAATTGCAGCCTCTCTATCTCTCTCTCCATATATATATATATATATATATATATATATATATATATATATATATGAGAGAGAGAGAGAGAGTGAGAGGCATGGTGGAGTAATGGATATCGGTTGAGGAATCGGAGAGCCGAGTTTGAATTCCAGTCGAATCCATTACATTTACTTATGTGCTAATACCCTTGGGAAAGGTATGAATCTTCTTCTTCTCCCCCCAGCTATGGATAAATAGCAGGACAGACTGGGTCCTATAGCCTTGGATGGCAATTGGTCTACTGCAGAAAGAAATGGCATCCTACTGTTGGAAAAAATCTGCTTCATCAGTCATGTATCGAAAGATACATGATCGCCTAAGCGTGTATCACACAGAGCATATAACTTGCTTATATATATATATATATATATATATATATATATATATATATATATGGCAATTGAATGGCAACTGGTCTAAGAGAAGGACAACTCTGAATTCAAAACCTGTGGAGGGTCGTTTGGGGACCTTGTGGCATTCGTTGCACCAGGTCCCTGTATTCGTCTCTCCAAAAAGTGTGGATGGCCCTGCACAAAGCCTTCACCACTATAATCAAAATCCTGTGTGGGTGTCGGGCTTTCAGTTTCTGGGAACTGATCTGTCTGACCCTCATACGTCGAGTTCGACGGGAGAGTCCATCATATATATATATATATATATATATATATATATATATATATATATACATATATATATATATATGAATTACATATAAATGAAATTCAATTGTAGCCAATTTAGATGGCCATTTCGCTCCTGGAGAAATTCCCTGGAGCTTGTCAATACCAAAATGTTTATTAAAAATATAAATCATAACATTTGTTTTAACTTTCCCAATCAAGTTCTAAAGGACAAAACACATCACACAAAGACCTTTTCTAGTTTCTCATACTCAGGGTTGGTGCAAGTGTCTCATGCTTCCCCAAATCTATGATACAGACCCCCCCCCTCCACACATGAATCTATTATCCAGGGACCCTACTCTACTAAATCTCAATTTTTAAAAGGTACTATTCATATAAAACCTAATACAGTTACTACTGTAAACTAATAATGTACAATAATGTAAAAGAATGGATCATATTCAATATAGATGAACAATTAGAAAAGATGAAAATAAATACAATGTATCTAAATACAAATTAGAGACCTGTCATAATATAGATCATTCCATCTTAAATAAATCAACAATGTTTTGCGGCAATTTCCAACATCAACTTGAGATTTTTTTGGGTTAAAAAGTTGGATTACTTTAACATATTCAACATTATGAATAAAAAAAATAAAGAATTTTATATACGAGTGTTTTTTCGAGACTTAGCATGAGCAAAACTGTTGTGTCGGAAACCTACCTCCCCTCTTGAAGATGAACTTGTCAGCTAGCAAAGACTTTATATAGCGGCACGTCGAGAGACAGAGTGCGAGAGAAAGTTCTTGGCTGAGCTAGTTATAGACTACTCAGGCGATTTCTGTACCTTTTACCAACCAATAAAACCCTTTTTATTGTTACGTGTTATTTGTCGTTTGTCTCTACAAACCACAAACCAACATCATAACAAAAACAAATTCATGGATTTGTCTGAAAAAAAGATTTGAGAATGACATCAAAATCTGGAAAAATGTTTCATCCTTTAATAGTCCGTTGGGCTTAGTTTTAATTTGTATATAAATGTAGGTAGAAAACAAGCACATGTTGATAAGGTAGCCAGGATCACCAAGCACTGCCCAGGGTCCCCAACCAGGCTTGGAACATGCCAGTCAGAGGAGTTTGGGGGTAGTACATGATCAGTGATATTATATCTGGTTCTGGTTGATAAAATAATGAGTCACAAAGCACTGTCCTCAATCAGGCTTCCTCCCGACCCCAGTCAGGGTGTTCTGGGGTAGTTTGTGCGGCCATGATTGGTGATATTATATATGGTTCTGTTTGATAAAATAATGACAATCACAAAGCACTGTCCTCAATCAGGCTTCCTTCCGCCCCCAGTCAGGGTGTTCTGGGGTAGTTTGTGCGGGCATGATTGGTGATATTATATATGGTTCTGGTTGAAAAAATAATGACAGTCACAAAGCACTGTCCTCAATCAGGCTTCCTTCCGCCCCCAGTCAGGGTGTTCTGGGGTAGTTTGTGCGGCCATGATTGGTGATATTATATATGGTTCTGGTTGATAAAATAATGACAGTCACAAGGGCACTGTCCCCAGTCAGGGTGTTCTGGGGTAATACGTGCGGCCATGATTGGTGATATTATATATGGTTCTGGTTGATAAAATAATGACAGTCACAAAGCACTGTCCTCAATCAGGCTTCCCCCGGCCCCCAGTCAGGGTGTTCTGGGGTAGTTTGTGCGGCCATGATTGGTGATATTATATATGGTTCTGGTTGATAAAATAATGACAGTCACAAAGCACTGTCCTCAATCAGGCTTCCCCCGGCCCCCAGTCAGGGTGTTCTGGGGTAGTTTGTGTGGCCATGATTGGTGATAGTATATATACGGTTCTGGTTGATAAAATAATGATAGTCACAAAGCACTGTCCTCAATCAGGCTTCCCCCTGCCCCCAGTCAGGGTGTTCTGGGGTAGTACGTGCTGCCATGATTGGTGATATTATATATGGTTCTCGCCTTAAATTTATTGTTGATAACTGTGAGATTAACACATTCTCAATGCATTTAAAACCGGGACCATATGTAATACCATGGATCATCACAAAGGCAATAATAGCGCAATGTGGTATACGAGCTAGTAGAGAAAAAGACTGACCATTTCTAAAACACATCTTCAAATTTAAGTGGCATTTGTAGGCTTTGCTCACTTGTAGAGTGGTAGATAGGTAGCTGAAAAGTGTAGAGTTGTGGCGGACCGTGGGGGTGAAGATGTGAAGAGATATCAGAAGGTTAAACTTTCCTGCTAGCCAGTCCAGCTACATAAGAATGTTGGACTTTAATTAAGTCCAAAGAAGACAAAGAAAACAAACAAGACCGATATACATGGGTAAACAAATATATATTAATAACAAAACAAGTTAAACAAAGACATGGACTGTTACATAGAGTTTGTATCGAGAAATTTTGTGTGTGTGTTGTAAGTGTTCGTACGTATGTGTATTGTTCTTAGCGCGTTCCCGGAATTTGGGAAACACTGTATCTGTGAGAGGTCACATATTGACCTAAGTGGAAAAAGAGAGATTTTACCTTGTCTCCAAACGAGGTAGCGGCCCAAGGCCTAAGTCGAGAGAGAGAGAGAGAAGGGTCAGCCAGTATTTATAGTCAGGGGAGAGAGACCCCTGTTGAAAGATTAAAGAACTGAGGAGGAGTTAACTGCGACAGAGTTGCATCCCAAATTTTGATCTGATTTGGTTGTTTATAAAAAAATAGAAGATTAAAAAAAATAAATGTCTTTGGATGGTTGATATTGGAATTTCATCCATTTCATTCATATCCACTGTATGGCAGTGTTCGAAACGGGGTTTTTTTTTCAAAAAGTTCTTTCAAGTTGTTAACATTGTAAAGAGATTGCTGAATATGTGTTAAGTCACTGCAATCTAGTAGGAAGTGTTTTACGGTCTAAGTTTCTTGGCATGCTATGCATTCGGGAGGATCTTCGTCTTTTAGGAGGAAGGAGTGAGTTATGTGTGTGTCCTATCCGAATATTCGCTAAAACCACTTCTTCTTTGCGTGATTTTCTGGGTTCAGGTAGTTGTTTCTTTAGGGAGGGTTTGATTTTAAATAATTTATTGTTTTGACAGGTGTTCCAGGTGTCTTGCCATTTCTTTAAAATAAAGTCATTGATTAGGGGTTTATAGTCAGTGTATGGAACCTTTATGTTACTTGTGTTGAGTTTCAGGGAGTTTTTTTTGCAGCCACATCAGCTTTTTCATTTCCATGAAATCCAGAGTGGCTGGGAATCCAACAGAAAATGGTTTTGTTTTGTGAGATCGCATGTATTCTATGTAGGAGTTTGGTGAGCAAAGGATTGTTTAATTTTTGTTTTTTTAATGATTCGAGTACTGATAATGAGTCTGCAAAAATAATGAATTTATTTGAGTTAAGTTTAGTGATGAGGTCTAGAGCTAAATCAATGGCTGTAACTTCGACACTAAAAATTGAGGTAATCTTTTCTGTAGAACAGTACTTTTAAAGATAGCAGCACATCCTACATTGTTTTTGATTTTGGAGCCATCAGTATATATGTAGGCCCAATTTGGGTATTGTTCCAGGATATAATTTAGTTTTTCTATATAGTATAAGGGGTATGTGTCAGATTTAGTGTGGGCAGCCAGTTTTAAAATGACTTTTGGTCGTTCTAATCGCCAGGGTGGATGTTCAGGTTACTTTGAATTCATGTATACTAGTTTTGTCTATCAAATTGTCTGTAAATGGTTTTATCATTTTTTCCATGTAAAGGCCAAGAGGTTTGATAGCGTTTTCTTTTTTGTCAAACAGATGTTTATAGTTTGGGTTGAATGTGCATTTATAGGCAGAATTTGATGGATTGGATTTGAGTTTTAGGTAATATTGTAGAGCTAATTGTCAACAGTAAAATGGTGAGACCTAACTGCCAATCTAGTAGTACATTTAAATTCATGCAGTCGAAGCACTAAAGCAAACAGCTCATCAGAACAATTGCCATGAAAATATTTGTTAAAAAAAGATAAGAGGGTAGCCATTTCATGTTGGTGAAAAAATGACTGAAATTGAGATGCCAGGTTAGGATTGGTTATATTACAGACAATTCTTTAAATTTTGTCGAGAATCTGGAGATATATCATAGGAGCATCAAACCAGATATTATGCATTTATGAGAAGAATTGTCTAGCATGATACTGTGAACCAACTTTCATACCAGCAGACCTAGCAATTGATTCAATATAATCACTCCACTTCATGGTAGTGGAAAACATGAGCCCAAGAAGTTGCAAAGAGTTGCTCTTCTTGAGGTTAGCATCAGCCATTCTGATGGCAGGCAGAAAAGGTTCCCTATGGTGATTAAATGAAAGCATTTTTGTTTTGGAGGTGTTATAATTTAGAAGCCATTCTTTGCCCCCAACTGCAGGTCCTTTTCAAGAGCAGTTGCCAAATTGATTTTGCTGGATCTGTCACAACTTGCTACTAAGACAAGAGTCAATAGTTATATCATTTTTTATATGACTAATAAAAGGAAAAATATGAAAAGAATTCTTTTTTTCAATTCTTGAGAAATAAAATCTTGAAATTGAGAAAAAATTATTGAACTGAAATAAAATTTTTTCTCATTTTTTTTCTTATATTTTTTGTTTTGGTTTTGTTTTTTAAACTAGAACAATTTAGTGGTGCATTGTTTATTGAAGTATGTGATGATATTGATTTGACATAACTGAAAAAGATGTCATTGATATTTGATTCAAGAGAAAAGATGCATTCACAGTGAGGAAAACAATATTTTAAATAAGAACAGAAAAAGAAAAAAATGAGAAAAAGTTTTTGTTAATTATTTGATCATTTGAAATCAATGCATAAATTCCCATTCAAAGTACATTTAATACATCAGTATTCTCTACCTTTCCTCGACATGTTATTAATATATAACAATGAGAAATTACATTTTAAAGTATACTGTAAACCCGCAAACAAGAACGATCTAATCAACTTCTATTCCCACCACAACCTAAAAATAAAATCTGAACTAATCATAGAATACTATCTCAGAAACCTTAGGATATGTAGCCCGGAATACCTAAATGAAGAAGAATATATTGAAAAAAACATTCAACCTTCTCCACTACATCATTTTATCCTCAATGCTAAAAAAAGGAGCTTACAAAATCTACAAGGCCAAAAAAACAGACACTGCCAATAAAACTTCTAACAAAAATTACACAAAATTCATAATCCTTTCAAATAAACTTGCAAAGAAATTAGTCGTCCATAATGCTAGGATCATTACCAGCATCTCCAAGTGGAGATATCATTAAGAAGAGAAATAAACCTAACACCAATTTAAATGTTGGGATTTATCAAATAAATTGTTAACAATGCAAAATTGTTTATGTGGGGGAGACATCACATGATCTAAAAGCCTGCATCTACGAACACAATTTGAAAATTTGAATGGAGCCTTCTGTGAACCACCCTTTCCAAATACAAGGTCAGTGGACAAAAAGATGACATTTTGACAGCAAGGGGACAAGGCAAATCAAAATCGAGGAGCAGAAGGCATTTGACATCAAAACGAGAGCATCAAAATGACAAAAGGTCACCAGACAGCTGCGGAGTGACTAAAAAATTTTAAAGTTAAAGTGAAAATTCTCCTGCCATTAAAAAACAAAAAAAATGGAAGGAATTCAAAGAAATTTTCTCAAACACAGTGTGAATTTAAAAGGGATTTTTCTAAAACTATTATATGTCCCCAAGACATCAAGAGGGCACCAGGCAGCTGCAGAGAGAGACTAAAGAATTTTGAAGTGAAAATTCTCCTGTAGTTGGGTTAGAAAAAAAAAAAAAAAAGAGAATGAAATGAATTCAAAGAAATTTTCCCAAACACAGTGTGAATTTAAAAGGGACTTTTCTAAAATTATGATATGTTCCTGAGACGCTTGTTGGGCAAGTAGGTGTTTTTATTTTTTCTGAAAGGTGGTTATACTTTTGTTTTTTTTTTGTTTTTTGTCTTCTTGAATTGTTTTCTCTTTTGGTCATCGGTTCCATGTCTTTTTCTAAACTGAAATTATATTGTTTTTCATTTTTCAATGATTTTCCTTTCTATCTGAAATTCTCATCCCACCTCAATAGGGGCACAAAACAAATCTTTGTGCAAAGTTCGTATTTGTACCTTTTTTGTACTTGGGTAATAAATGTTTTTTCCTTTAAAAGTTTACACAGTGGTCGAGTCTTATTTTGTTATTTTGTGCTTATGATGACTTGCTATTAATACTTCTTTTTGTGTTTGGCACAAGAACATAGATTTAGGAGTGTCCTATAGGAAGAAAATGACTAACTACCAACACTCTGGACTTATGAATATATGTTTTCTGCCGGGTGTATAAATAGCTGTGTCAAGCTACTGTCCGCAGTTTACTACTGAATGGAACTATCCAGTCAAATTAGTGTGAATTAGTGTGCATCGATGATTTTGGGTTTTGATTTAGGATTTACTGGACGCTAAGCCGAGCCGTGCTACTAACAAGGTATTCACAGAAATAGTTAATTATATTTGGTTGACTTTTACTTCTTTGTTCTTGTTAAGTATTTATTTGTGGTCGTAATTAAATACTGTTTTATCTTAACATTGAAGTCTTGAGTTATACTTAAATATTAACGGCCACCGTATGTCACAAGAGTGAGAGAGAGAAAGAAAGAAAAAAAGAGAGAAAGAGATAAGGGTTTAAGTGCAGATGCCTTATTTTAATTTTAATTCTTTTTCTTCCTCTTTTTATTTGAGAGTTATTTGCTATTTATTTACTTTTTTCCTTTAAGAGGAGTAGATAGATTCACCTATCATTCGTTTCGTACTCCTCCCCTGTCATTTGAACAGGAGTAGAGGTTTATCCCTCGTTTTCTGACAAGGATTGGGTTTCTGGTTTATTCTAAAGTCTACTTCAACTCTATATATATCAAATAGGAAGAAAATGAATAACAACCGACACCGAGGTTCAAGCATGACACTCTGGACATATGAATATATATATTTTTCCGCCAGGTGTATAAATAGCGGTGTCAGGCTACTCACTGCAGTGATTATTGAGTTGAACTATCCAGTCGAAATAGTGTGAATTATTGTGTGTGGATTATTGGGGTTTTGATTTACCGGACGTTAATCCGAGCTGCGCTACTAACAAGTTATTCACTGAAATGGTTAATTATCTTTGGTTGACTTTTACGTCTTTGTTCTTGTTAAGTATTTATTTGCGGTTGTAATTAAATATTCTTTTATCTTAACATTGAAGTCTTGAGTTATACTTAATTATTAACGGCCACCGTACATCACAGGTAGGGAATAAAATTTTTATAGGATAGGAAGAAATGGAGAGCTATGTTTGCCCACGTCCTGAAGGGATATGGAACATAAAGGCAGAAGAATGGAAAGAACTTTGGTACCTCAAGATTTTATATTGCTGTAGCTCCACAGGTGCCAGTAAAGCAAAAACACAAGTGAAGAAATAAAAAAAATATCTCTGATTGAATGTGAATTTGGTAAATTTTTTTTAAACAGGAATTTTCTTTACCATTCATTGATTCTTTTTAGATGAGAACCTTCGTCCATTGTTGGGAGCAGATCTTTCTTCAGCTTTTTAGTATCTAACATCTTCCATTACATTTGTCAGTCTATTTAAATCCTTTGACTTGTCCATTACAACCCATTGCGTTGCTTTTATCTGCATCTAGAGAGATTATATTGGCATTATTCTGGGGAGTTTTTCAGAGTCATTCGTTCTTCTTTGTGATATTCTGTTTGGCAAAGCGCTTACTTATCCCACTTCTCATCTTAGCTTAGCTTCGGCATCTTTGCACCAGTTTTCTTGATTGGCACGATTATGTCTATGAAAAGAACTCACTTTATGTTAGTTGCCAAGTTCGGGCATTTGTTTCGTACCAGTTCTTCAGAAGTAACTAATAGGCAGGTATTCATTTTGGTAACTGCTTTAATGAATCGATTCCAAATGCAATCCTGTAGACTTTTATGATCTTGCAGAATTTGGAATCTTCAAGAAAGTGTTCCCAAATACAATCATTAACACATTTCAAAAATTAAAGCAGAAATGGTTGATGACTTAATCTTTGGGCTTGTTTAATGTTTACCAGGTCTACGACCCTAGAAGTGAACGTCAACCTGAATAAAACAGTAAACAAAATGGAATGAGGCTAATTGACTAAAATAGTGATGTAATCTGAACATAATAGTTTGATAAGTAGACGTCAGGCCTCATTGAACAACTGGATCACCATAATTGAACTATTGTTACTACTTTACCTACCATTAATTGTAATTAGGTTGAACATAATTGCTTATTGAAGGCTGATCGAGCTTGGAACTGCAATGTATCCTTTGACATATTTGGGAAGGATATTAGAATAATCCAGAAGCTATACTGGCAGCAAACCACTTTTGTATATTCACTAAATATACAGAAATAGAACAAGGTGTAAGACAAGGATGGGTCTTCTCACCAGACTTATTCAAATTATACAGTGAAGTGATTCTGAGAAAGTTAGAAGTCCTACCAGGATTCATTATTAGCAGCCATAATCTTAACAACATATGGAGATGACACAGTGTTGATAGCAGACAAAGAAAACTACAAGAACTCCTGATAGTGAAGGAAAGCAAGGAAAAGGAACTAAACATTGATAGCAAGAAGATAGAAACTATGGTTGTTAGTAAAAGGGACATGGCCCAACATGGAAATTGCAAATTCAAGATACCAAAAACAAACAGGAACAACAATTTAAATATCTGGGAATTGTTTTAACAGAGGACGGAAAATGTGACACTGAAATCTAAAGATGCATTGGGATAGCAAAAGATGCCTTCCAGAAACTAAGCAGAGTATTAAGAGAAAGAAAAACATCATTCATTTTTATTAAAGCTGCATCAGAGAATGAGAAAAAAGAAGAAAGAAATTGCGATATTTTTACTTTTTTGTTTGATTTTTATTGGTTAATCCTGTTTCACATGCATTTCACTTTTTAAAATCAGCATCAATAGAATTTGTGGCATTCTGAATTCAAGGAGAGATGATGTGCCCTTCTGAAGTTCCATAAAATTAACGGATTCCAAGCATAACTGAAAAACTGTTGATACATGCGAAAAACAACCAAACATAATGTCTACCAGACACACACACACACATTTTTACATGCATACCATTTGCTTTAGATTTTTTTTTTTTTTTTTTTTTTAAGCATATCACCCCAAGCAAGGCTGGAGGACACTATCACGCAAGGGGTTAAAGAAGGGTTGGAGGAAGAGCAGATAGGAGTGGTAAAGGAGAGGATGTTGTGAAAGAGAAAGACAGTGGGTCGATCAAGGCAAGGGGGTTACAGAAGATTTGGAGTGAGAGCAGATAGGAATGAAAAATGAAAGGATGTGGAGAAGGGAAGTGGATAGATCAAGGCAACTGGAGATGTCGATTGATGCTACACTTAAACCGTTGGAGATTGTATTTGTCAGGGAAACAGTAATAGGGAAGGGAGTTCCATAGGCGAGATGTGCGAGACATGAAGCTATTAGAGTAGAAGAGACGTCTACATCTAACAGTTTCCATGGTGTAGGGGTGGGAGCGGGATGCCAGCCTTGTGGGGTGTTTAAATTCACGAGGCCTGGGGACAAGCGAAAGCAGTGGTGATGTAATATAATGTTTTGGATGTGTGTTTATAGTTAGTAATATTGTTATTAGTAGACTCACAAAGTAGATTCGATGTAAAGAATTGTTCTTTTTTTAATTAGGGCGTCATTTGTAAAAATTAAATTTATGGCCAGTGTTGTTCCTATGTATTACATGAGAGTTTAAGGGGTTTGTCTAAATATAAATTATTTTTAAATATAAAAGTGAAAATAGAAGTCAACATTTAGGGGCGACAGTCTGTTTCATGCTAGATGTTGACTTCTATGTTCACATTTATATTTACACACGCTCTATCTCTGATAGTCATGTATTTGCAGTTAAAACCAAACAAACTGCCAAGTTCCAATACATAGGATTAGATATAAAAGAAGAATAGTGAGAATATCAAACTTGGACAGAATGAGAATGTAAAGAATTGAAAATATATTCCAGTAGAAGCAGGAAAGAAACTTAAAGATGCAATTTCCACAACAGAAATTACTGAAATCAGGCAAATTATTGGTCAACTTAACTGGCTGGCCACCCAAACCAGACCTGATCTAAGTTATGATTTTAGTGCATTAAGATCCATTCTAAAACAACAAAATGTAGAATGTATAAAACAAACCAATAGAGTAGTTAAGAAAGCAAAAAAGGAAAAATCACAGATAGACATCCCTGACTGAGGAAACCTTGAGCATTTAAAAATTGTTGCATATAGTGATGCTTCTTTTGCTAATTTGACAGATGGAGGATCACAAGGTAGCTATATAATCTTTTTGGTAGGAAATCATAATAAATATATGCCCATCGCATGGCAATCCAAGCGCATTAGAAGGGTGGTCAAAAGTACACTGGCTGCTGAAACTCTAGCCATGGTTGACATGTCAGAAGCCTGCCTGTTTTACAGAAAACTATTATTAGAACGACTGCAACTAAAAGATGAAACTGGGAACATTAAGATCATATGCAAAACTGACAATTTCTGTCTCTATGACTCAGTACATTCATCAACACAGATTTTGGACAAGAGACTTTGCATCAAGATGGCCATTTTGAGAGAAGTATTGGACTGAAAGGAAATTGCAAAGTTCTCTTGGATACCAACTGATGAACAAGTTGCAGACTCCTTGACAAAGAAAGGAGTACCATCATTTAAAATCCTTGGCTTTATATCAGAACCCAAGGAATCATCTGTTTAATAAATTCAAAATTTTTTAAATTCTTTTTTTCAGATGGTTATCTGAAAGAAGAAAGAAAAGAAAAAAGGGGAAGAATTGTTAATCAACGTGAAGTTGTCACTTGTACCTTCTCCATGAGTGAGGTACGATTGAGGCGAAAACGCTGGGGTAGGGACAGTTGGTTACCACCACGAGGTGTTCGAAGGTCGCTAAATATATTCTTTCTCCACGCACACGTCTTGTTGGAGTCATTTATTTGAATTCACACTAAGGATATTAGCACGTAAGTGAATGTAATGGATTCAACTGGAATTCGAACTCGGCTCTCCGATTCTTCAATTCGAGCCACTATCCATTACTCCTTTTTCCCCTCAGTAGGTTGCCATTTCTTTCTGCAGTAGACCAGTTGCCATCCAAGGCTATAGAACCTGGTCTGTCCTGTTATTTACCCATAGCTGGGGGGGGAAGAAGAGGATTCATACCATTCCCAAGGGTATTAGAACGTCAGTGAATGTAATGTATTCAACTGGAATTCGAACTTGGCTCTCCGATTCCTCAAACTGAGCCGCTATCCATTATTCCGCCATGCCTCCTATTACTGCCATATAGGAGAACTGATATCACATAACACTTCAGTGCTCTTTTCTAACGTTTTTCTGTCTCTTCTTAGCTTTTCAAAAGAGTCCTCGGATTTCAGTGTTGCACTTTCTGTCTTCTGTTACAACACTTCCCAGATATTTAAATTTTGTCCTTGTTTGATTTTGGTATACACTATTTGTAATTTGCATTTTAGACTCACTCTTTTGCTGACAACCATGCATTTTGTCTTCTTGTAGTTTATATTTAGTCCTTTCTTCTTGCTTTCCTTCACTAGCTTAAAGAATAAAAAAACACAAAAAATATAGTGTCAGTCATTAATTCACCCGCAAGAAATAGCAAAGAAAATATCTTTACAGAAGGATGATAAAAAAAATGCCAGGCTTGTTTTTTTTGCATAGACTGGCCATAAAAGTTCCCCTAACATAGATTGTATGTCCATTTATACTATTTAGAAAGTCAAGAATACCAGAGACATGGTTAATGAAACCCAGGGAAAGCAGGAGAGTTACAGAGTCAACAAGAAAAGAAATATGCATATCATTAACAGAATGGAAGAAAAGAACTTAAAAAAACCCAAAGAAATTGGACTGAGAGGAAAAGTTAAATTATTTAAAAAGTAAAAATCAGAATTGCAGGAAATTATTTTAAAAAGAGGGGTGGGAAAATAATTAAATGGACAGTGCAATGGAACTGAAATGAGAATGTCAGGAAATTATTTTAAAAAGAGGGGTGGTAAAGTAATTAAATGGACAGTGGGATGGAACTGAAATGGGAATGTCAGGAAATTATTTTAAAAAGAGGTGTGGGAAAGTAATTAAATGAACAGTGGGATGAAACTGAAATCAGAATGTCAGGAAATTATTTTAAAAAGAGGGATGGAACTGAAATCAGAATGTCAGGAAATTATTTTAAAAGGAGGGGTGGGAAAGTAATTAAATGGACAGTGGGATGGAACTGAAATCAGAATGTCAGGAAATTATTTTAAAAAGAGGGATGGGAAAGTAATTAAATGGACAGTGGGATGGAACTGAAATCAGAATGTCAGGAAATTATTTTAAAAAGAGGGATGGAACTGAAATCAGAATGTCAGGAAATTATTTTAAAAAGAGGGGTGGGAAAGTAATTAAATGGACAGTGGGATGGAATTTAAATCAGAATGACAGGAAATTATTTTAAAAAGAGGGGTGGGAAACTACTTAATTGGACAGTGACATGGAACTGAAATCATAACTATAGGAAATTATTTAAAAAGAAAAAGGGGAAGGGAAACTACTCAAAAGTGGGATGTAACTGAAATCAGAATGGTAGGAAATTATTTAAAAAGACAAAACTTTGGGAACTACTTAGAAGAACAGTGTGGCAGTGAATTGAAACCAGAATGGTAGGAAATTATTTAAATAGAAAAAGGGGAGGGAAAATACTTAAAAGTACTTTGGGAGGGAACTGAAATCATAATGGTATGAAATTATTTTACAAAAAAAGAGGAGGAAACTACTTAAAAGTACAGTAGGATAGAGGTGAAATCAATATGGCAGGAAATTATTTAAAAAGGCAAAAGAGAGGGAAACTATTTAAAAGTATAGTGGGAGGTAAATGGGTGCCTCATGAATTGTCTGAAAACAACCTCAAATACCGAGTTGACATCTGTTCTTCTCTCCATTCTCGCCACCTGGTTTCACTTTTTTTCGATAGACTTGTGACTGGCGATGAAAAATGGATCTTTTATCAAAATGTTAAGCATCGTAGACAGTGGCTTGGTAAAGGGGAAGGACCCCAGCCACAGCCAAGAAGGGAACTTCATGGGCAAAAGGTTCTTCTTTCAATCTGGTGGGATTGCCAAGGAATAATCCACTTTGAATTCTTACCACCTAATGCAACAATTAATGCTCAAATATACTGTCAGAAATTAGAGCGTTTGAACCAAGCTTTGAGGAAAAAAGACCGGCTCTAGTGGATCGAAAATGGGTGATGTTTCATCAGGACAATGCGCGACCACACACAGCAAAAATCACGTCACAAAAGATCAAAGAACTTGATTGGGAGAAAATTCCTCATCCATGCTATTCTCCTGACCTTGCTCCTTCAGACTACCATTTGTTTTGTAGCTTACAGAATCATTTGGAAGAAACAACTTTTGTAACACAGGAAGAGGTTAAAACTGACATTTGTAAGTTCTTCGAATCAAAGACAAAAGAATTTTCCAGTAATGGAATTAGTAAGCTTGTTAATAGATGGAAGGAAGTCATAGGTAATCAGGGAAAATACATTGTTGCTTGAATCTGTAATTCAATGTAACATTTGGTCACTTGTTTTCTTTATTCAAAAATCGGACAGAACTTATGGGATGACCTGATAGATGGAAGGAAGTCATAGATAATCAGGGAAAATACATTGTTGATTGAATCTGTAATTCAATGTAACATTTGGTCACTTGTTTTCTTTATTCAAAATTCGGACAGAACTTATGATAGGTTGAGTTTTCCTAGCAGTTCAAACAGATCCTTGGGCCATACTTTTGCATACTCTATAAAACATAAGTACACGTCCTTCTGCATTTGTATTGCTCCCTGTTGAGATTGACTTCTGATAAAAACCAATGTACAATGGCTCCGTACTGACAAAACTAATTAATGATAGAATTCATGATGAGAAATATACAACATTTGTACTGTCTTGGAGAGGAGGGATTTTGGTTGCCAAGTTTTTAAATTTTGTGAATTCTTTCCCAATACCTGGAAATTCTGTTTTTGCTGCTTTTTAAGGTAATGTTAGATGAGGTTCTGTTTTTGTATCCATCACAGTCAGTAGACAAGATTGGATACTGTCTGTGCGAATGTCACAATCTTAATCCAACAGAGCTGCCAATTTGTAGACAAGCAATAATCTACAAAATTAAGTCTATAAAATATTTGCAGTGAAAAGAAAGCAAAAAGAAATTGAGCCAATGACAAATAAGATATAGCCATTATATAAGAATTCTCTTAGCACACATTAAATGCTGCCAATACCTCATTAATAATGGACCATTCCATTTTTGATCACGGAAAGATAGAAAAGACATATCAAAGATGCTGTTTGGTTTCAGTGAGAAAAAGAAAGGGAAAATAGAAGAGGAGTTGATAATGCTCTTATGCGTTTAATGTCTGCTTCAGCAAAATGAAAAACTTATCAATTTCAAATTATTTCATTTGTACCCTCTTACTTCTTTAAATAATGACCTGCATGCATACCTAATGATTCTTATTACAATAATTGGTTAAAGTTGTTAAGCTCAAATATTTCTTTTTCTTCTTTTACGTGCCTTGCCCCTTCAGGACGTAGGCGATCATAACTCTCCACATCATCCTGACGCTTGTAGCTCTTATTAAATTTTGTCATTTCATTATTTCTCCTAAACCTCATTCTATCATCCATTTACTCAAGCTCATCAAGTAAGTCATGCACTGCTTTCCTCTTTCTCCCAATCTGCCCTGTGAGTATCAGATTCTCCAAGCTCTCTTTCCTCATTATGCACCCCAGAAATTTCAACTGCCTCTTTCTGATTTTAAGTAGGTTCTCTCTAAAGCCTTGTTGTTGCTCACATTTTTGGCCCATAGTATCCTCAGCAACTTTCTATAGAACCACCTTTCTGATGCTTCAAGTCTCTTCTTCATCTTTAAGGAGATTGTCCAGCATTTGCTGCCATACAGGAGGACTGATATTATGTAACAGTTCAGATCTCTTTTCTTTGTTTCTGATGCTTCAAGTCTCTTCTTCATCTGTGAGAAGATTGTCCAGTATTCACTGCCATATAGGAGGACTGATATTACGTAACAGTTCAGATCTCTTTTCTTTGTTTCTGATGCTTCAAGTCTTTTCTTCATCTTTCAGGAGATTGTCAAGCATTTGCTGCCATGCAGGAGGATAGATATCACGTAACAGTTCAGCACTCTTTTCTTTGTTTCTAACAAAGTTTTTCTGTCTCTTAATACTCTGCTTAGCTTCTGGAATGCTTCTTTGGCCATCCCAATATGTCTTTGGATCTCAGTGTCACACTTTCTGTCCTCTGTTAGAACACTTCCCAGATAGTTAAATTTTTGTGGTCGTTTGATTTTAATATCCCCGATTTGTAACTTGCATTTTGGGCTCATCCTTTTGCTGACGATCAGGCATTCTGTTTTCTTGCAGTTTATGTTTAGTCGTTTCTTCTCATTTTCCTTCACTACCTCCTGTAGGAACTTTTGTAGCTTCCTTTTCATGTCTGCTATCAACACTGTGTCATCTGCATATCTTATGTTAAGATTGTGGCTGCCAATAATGAATCCTAGTAGGAGTTCTAATTCTCTCAGAATTGGCTTGCTGTATATGTTGAATAAATCCGGAGAGAAGACACATCCTTGTCTTACACCCCTTTCTATTTTTGTATATATCTGCTGAAGTCATTTTCTTTCAATACGCAGGCAGTTTGCTGCCAGGTATAGATTCTTGATTATTCAAATATCCTTCCCAAATATGTCAAGGTTCCTGAGCAACTCTGACAGATCTTTGTGGCACACTTTAGCAAATGCCTTTGTGTTATCTATAAAACATAGGTACACATCCTTCTGTATTTGTATTACTCTTTCTGATATCCATTAAGCATAAATATTGCATTCCTTGTTCCGGTGTCTCGTCCTATCTCTGGACTGATTCTGTTGCATGCTCTCAGATATTTACTGATGCAATAACCAAATTTCTATGAGTATTTTATAGTTGTATAAAGTGGAAGGTGCTTATTCACCATTAATTTAAGAATTATGATTCATCAGAAAATTAAAATAGAAAACAGTGAGATTTTCAAAGGTATTTCCATTATCAATAGATAATATGTAAAACATTAGCATTTAAAATGGAGACCTATTTTACAATTAGATGAAACTATTAACCAATGAGCCCCAACAAAAAAAAAATTTGAAGGGGTACAAAACTTAAAACAAGCATTTAAAAGAAATTAAAACAAGTATCTTCAATAAAATGAGAGAAAAAAAATTAAAAAAAAAGAAATGTTCCAGTTACAAACGAAAAACGGAAATTTGGGTAAAATAAAAATAGAAGAATATATGATGATAAAAAAAAGAAACGATTTGAAACTTCATTCAAAACTCCATGTTTAATGTTGCTTTGCAGATTTGAAATTATATTTCTATAAACCCCCCACCCTGCCAACTCAGAGAATTGTAAGTGTAGTGATCAAAATAACCTGCACATGTGGTTATAACAATGTAAACATCAGTTTAGTCAGATGATGTCCTAAAGGATGAAACCTGTCACATGAAAAATATTTCCACTTTGTCATTAACTTTCCTAACAAAAGATTCTATGAACACAAAACAACACACTCAATGCATTCATTGTAATAGGAATGGCCATAATTTCAACTTATAGAATGAAGTCTTTAATTAAAAGGGAAAGCAATTTAAGGTGAATATATATTGAAAGTTCATTAATTTCAGAATCTTCCATGATGAATTTATTATACAATATATCTGCTCTCCTCACAAAACTACTGCTATGAAAATATGAGAATTCAAAACAAAGATGATAACTAAATTAAATTGGTTAAGTTAATCATCTGCTTACAATGAATGCTAAAGATTACAATTAAAAGCTAATTATCCCTGAATAATAATTTGATTTGTTTGTTTAATGGCATATCAACTCTTTATGGGTCATTTAATAGTGAAATTTAATTTTCTTGTGATCTGTGAAATAATAAAAATATATGTTATTCTGCTTTCACAATTGAATACATGGTAGATGATACTCAGCTTTTGAGCATATACATGTTTGTGTGGAAATAATTACTAGAGGAAGTGATATGTGTGTTATATATTGTAGTTTTGTTGAAGTTATATTTTTGAATACAGTTTGATTTATTTATGAAATTGTAGGATATTATATGAATGTTTAATGACACATCAATTCCTTCATGGGTCATTTAATGCTAAAATTTAATTATTAGAGGCAGTGATATGTGTGTTTTATGTTGTAGTTTAGTTGAAGTTATATTTTGGACTACAGTTTGATTTTCTTAAGAAATTGTAGGACATTATATGGATTAATGTTATGAAAGAGTTCTTTCATGTTGATTGATTGCTTGAATTTGTTTAGCGGCATATCAGTAAATCTATGGGTTATTTATTGCTGAAATCCAAATATTATGAATGCAATTGTATGCCTTCAACAACAGATAAAATGTATTGCTGGTCATTTTACTATAAATATGTATTGCTGGTATTTTAACTATGAAAATGTAATTTTATACTTTTATAGTCTTTAGTTTTGTATGGGGGGGGGTCACTATTTACACATATCTGTGACCCCAACAGGTGCTACCACCCCCAGTTAGGGGGGACCTGGGAACAACAGCAATTAAGAGGTGGTTCCACACTCCCCAAAACCTCCATTCTCTCGATCAGAGGCCTTGCTGCCAGATGTAGTTTGTCATCATTACCCAGGAAATAACTTAAGAAGAAGCAAGAAACTGGAAGAGGGTTTCAGAGTGTGAGAAAAGAAACTATTAAGACAGAAGTTCCAGTTATATCTAGCAATTTCAAAAGTAAAACGATGAGACCTAACTGCCAATCTAGTAGTATGAATAAATTCAATGGAAAGCCATGATTTCTGACATTATGAATGGATATGGCATAAAACAATAAATTGTGATTAAAAATACTAAAAATGGTTTGCAAATGTTTAACATTTCTTACTGAAAAATAATTAGTATATTATAACATTCCGTTATAATATACTAAATACTAAAAATAGACAAAATAGTGGAACCATAACTAAATTTTCAAAATAAACTGCTATTTCCCCAAAAAATGTTATTCAGACATTAGAACCACTTTGTTGAAATGTGTTCCATTAAAAAAAAAAAGAAAAATTAAAAATCTTTTATAGTTTCAATAGAAGGAAACAAAAAGTTTGATCTTCAAAAACTCCATGTAAATGGTGGTGATCATTGGGAAAAGTGGAAAACCCATAGCTAAGCCATCTTTTAAACAATACATATCAATTCCTAACTGAAAATATTTCATACTTACACAAAAGTGATTATTTCCGTTACAGACACATGGAGGATATGAAAGTGATTCCTGGAAGATGCCTCAGTGATGACAATATGTTGATCACTTATCTAGGTTACAATAACTGTAATAGTAAAATGGGTAATAGTTTCGAGCACTAACATGACTGCAGTCATATTCTAAACAAGATTACAATTAGTTTATCAGAATTAGAAGACATTTTGGAGGCTGAGATAATTGTAAATTTCTTAGTTAACATGAAAATCAGTTTTCATAAAATTTAAGATTTTGAAAACCAACACTGTAAAAAATATGCCCTTCCGATTCAGAAGAGCAACACAACACAATCTTCATTCTAGTTTTATATGAGATTAAGTTAATATTCAGAACTATCTAAGAATCCAAGCTTTATGATTTAGAAAAAATATTATGATAAAAAAATTATTGTTTATACAAATTATACAACAGAAAGAAACGTATCTAACAATTTTAATAAGAAACTTTCAAAAGCATTTTCTTTTAACATGTCATACAACAGTAATTGAAAATGTAAAGAGAAAAGGTTTATTGTATATTCAAGTTTAGGTGTTTGAAATGTTAATGATTACCCAAAGATCATCATCTAAGACTATTTGTACCAAAAGTAAACAAAATGTAACTAAGGGAAGTTTTATATGTGTAGTTGAGGTATCAGGTAGGCTACTGTTGACCTAGATACGATAGACTACCAGTACTTGTCCCTAGCCTAACTCCATAATACTGGAATATTAAATGTAAATAAGGGAAGTCTTCTATAAGAAGTGGAGGTATCTGGTAGCCTAATGTTTACCCAGATGCCATAGACTATCAGTACTTGTCCCTTGCCTAACTCCATAATACTGGAATATTAAATGTAAATAGGGGAAGTCTTCTATGTGAAGTGGAGGTATCTGGTAGAATAATGTTTACCCAGATGCCATAGACTATCAGTACTTGTCCCTTGCCTAACTCCATAATACTGGAATATTAAATGTAAATAAGGGAAGTCTTCTATGTGAAGTGGAGGTATCTGGTAGAATAATGTTTACCCAGATGCCATAGACTATCAGTACTTGTCCCTAGCCTAACTCCATAATACTGGAATATTAAATGTAAATAAGGGAAGTCTTCTATGTGAAGTGGAGGTATCTGGTAGGCTACTGTTGACCTAGATACAATAGACTACCAGTACTTGTCCCTAGCCTAACTCCATAATACTGGAATATTAAATGTAAATAAGGGAAGTCTTCTATAAGAAGTGGAGGTATCTGGTAGGATAATGTTTACCCAGATGCCATAGACTATCAGTACTTGTCCCTAGCCTAACTCCATAATACTGGAATATTAAATGTAAATAAGGGAAGTCTTCTATGTGAAGTGGAGGTATCTGGTAGGATAATGTTTACCCAGATGCCATAGACTATCAGTACTTGTCCCTAGCCTAACTCCATAATACTGGAATATTAAATGTAAATAAGGGAAGTCTTCTATGTGAAGTGGAGGTATCTGCTAGGCTAATGTTTACCCAGATGCCATAGACTATCAGTACTTGTCCCAAGCCTAGCTTCATAATACTGGAATATTAAATGTAAATAAGGGAAGTCTTCTATGTGAAGTGCAGGTATCTGGTAGGCTAATGTTTACTCAGATACCATAGACTACCAGTACTTGTCCCTAGCCTAGTTTCATAATACTGGAATATTAAATGTAAATAAGGGAAGTCTTCTATGTGAAGTGGAGGTATCTGGTAGGATAATGTTTACCCAGATGCCATAGACTATCAGTACTTGTCCCTAATCTCATTCCATAATACTACAATATTAAATGTAAATAAGTGAGGTCTTCTATGTCAAGTGGAGGTATCTGGTACGCTAATGTTTACCCAGATGCCACAGACTATCAGTACTTATCCCTAGCCTAGCTTTATAATACTGGAATATTAAATGTAAATAAGGGAAGTCTTCTATGTGAAGTGGAGGTATCTGGTAGCCTAATATATACCAAGATACCATAGACCCTCAGTCCTTGTCCCTAGCCTAGCTTCATAATACTGGAATATTAAATGTAAATAAGGGAAGTATTCTATGTGAAGTGGAGGTATTTGGTAGGCTAATGTTTACCCAGATGCCATAGACTATCAGAACTTGTCCCTAGCCTAACTCCATAATACTGGAATATTAAATGTAAATAAGGGAAGTCTTCTATTTGAAGTGGAGGTATCTGGTAGGCTAATGTTTACCCAGATGCCATAGACTATCAGTACTTGTCCCTAGCCTAACTCCATAATACTGGAATATTAAATGTAAATAAGGGAAGTCTTCTATGTGAAGTGGAGGTATCTGGTAGGATAATGTTTACCCAGATGCCATAGACTATCAGTACTTGTCCCTAGCCTAACTCCATAATACTGGAATATTAAATGTAAATAGGGGAAGTCTTCTATGTGAAGTGGAGGTATCTGGTAGAATAATGTTTACCCAGATGCCATAGACTATCAGTACTTGTCCCTTGCCTAACTCCATAATACTGGAATATTAAATGTAAATAAGGGAAGTCTTCTATGTGAAGTGGAGGTATCTGGTAGAATAATGTTTACCCAGATGCCATAGACTATCAGTACTTGTCCCTAGCCTAACTCCATAATACTGGAATATTAAATGTAAATAAGGGAAGTCTTCTATGTGAAGTGGAGGTATCTGGTAGGCTACTGTTGACCTAGATACAATAGACTACCAGTACTTGTCCCTAGCCTAACTCCATAATACTGGAATATTAAATGTAAATAAGGGAAGTCTTCTATAAGAAGTGGAGGTATCTGGTAGGATAATGTTTACCCAGATGCCATAGACTATCAGTACTTGTCCCTAGCCTAACTCCATAATACTGGAATATTAAATGTAAATAAGGGAAGTCTTCTATGTGAAGTGGAGGTATCTGGTAGGATAATGTTTACCCAGATGCCATAGACTATCAGTACTTGTCCCTAGCCTAACTCCATAATACTGGAATATTAAATGTAAATAAGGGAAGTCTTCTATGTGAAGTGGAGGTATCTGGTAGAATAATGTTTACCCAGATGCCATAGACTATCAGTACTTGTCCCTAGCCTAACTCCATAATACTGGAATATTAAATGTAAATAAGGGAAGTCTTCTATGTGAAGTGGAGGTATCTGGTAGAATAATGTTTACCCAGATGCCATAGACTATCAGTACTTGTCCCTAGCCTAACTCCATAATACTGGAATATTAAATGTAAATAAGGGAAGTCTTCTATGTGAAGTGGAGGTATCTGCTAGGCTAATGTTTACCCAGATGCCATAGACTATCAGTACTTGTCCCTAGCCTAACTCCATAATACTGGAATATTAAATGTAAATAAGGGAAGTCTTCTATGCGAAGTGGAGGTATCTGCTAGGCTAATGTTTACCCAGATGCCATAGACTATCAGTACTTGTCCCTAGCCTAACTCCATAATACTGGAATATTAAATGTAAATAAGGGAAGTCTTCTATGTGAAGTGGAGGTATCTGGTAGGCTAATGTTTACCCAGATGCCATAGACTATCAGTACTTGTCCCAAGCCTAGCTTCATAATACTGGAATATTAAATGTAAATAAGGGAAGTCTTCTATGTGAAGTGCAGGTATCTGGTAGGCTAATGTTTACTCAGATACCATAGACTACCAGTACTTGTCCCTAGCCTAGTTTCATAATACTGGAATATTAAATGTAAATAAGGGAAGTCTTCTATGTGAAGTGGAGGTATCTGGTAGGATAATGTTTACCCAGATGCCATAGACTATCAGTACTTGTCCCTAGCCTAACTCCATAATACTGGAATATTAAATGTAAATAAGGGAAGTCTTCTATGTGAAGTGGAGGTATCTGGTAGGATAATGTTTACCCAGATGCCATAGACTATCAGTACTTGTCCCTAGCCTAACTCCATAATACTGGAATATTAAATGTAAATAAGGGAAGTCTTCTATGTGAAGTGGAGGTATCTGGTAGAATAATGTTTACCCAGATGCCATAGACTATCAGTACTTGTCCCTAGCCTAACTCCATAATACTGGAATATTAAATGTAAATAAGGGAAGTCTTCTATGTGAAGTGGAGGTATCTGCTAGGCTAATGTTTACCCAGATGCCATAGACTATCAGTACTTGTCCCTAGCCTAACTCCATAATACTGGAATATTAAATGTAAATAAGGGAAGTCTTCTATGCGAAGTGGAGGTATCTGCTAGGCTAATGTTTACCCAGATGCCATAGACTATCAGTACTTGTCCCTAGCCTAACTCCATAATACTGGAATATTAAATGTAAATAAGGGAAGTCTTCTATGTGAAGTGGAGGTATCTGGTAGGCTAATGTTTACCCAGATGCCATAGACTATCAGTACTTGTCCCAAGCCTAGCTTCATAATACTGGAATATTAAATGTAAATAAGGGAAGTCTTCTATGTGAAGTGCAGGTATCTGGTAGGCTAATGTTTACTCAGATACCATAGACTACCAGTACTTGTCCCTAGCCTAGTTTCATAATACTGGAATATTAAATGTAAATAAGGGAAGTCTTCTATGTGAAGTGGAGGTATCTGGTAGGATAATGTTTACCCAGATGCCATAGACTATCAGTACTTGTCCCTAGCCTAACTCCATAATACTGGAATATTAAATGTAAATAAGGGAAGTCTTCTATGTGAAGTGGAGGTATCTGGTAGGATAATGTTTACCCAGATGCCATAGACTATCAGTACTTGTCCCTAGCCTAACTCCATAATACTGGAATATTAAATGTAAATAAGGGAAGTCTTCTATGTGAAGTGGAGGTATCTGGTAGAATAATGTTTACCCAGATGCCATAGACTATCAGTACTTGTCCCTAGCCTAACTCCATAATACTGGAATATTAAATGTAAATAAGGGAAGTCTTCTATGTGAAGTGGAGGTATCTGGTAGAATAATGTTTACCCAGATGCCATAGACTATCAGTACTTGTCCCTAGCCTAACTCCATAATACTGGAATATTAAATGTAAATAAGGGAAGTCTTCTATGTGAAGTGGAGGTATCTGCTAGGCTAATGTTTACCCAGATGCCATAGACTATCAGTACTTGTCCCTAGCCTAACTCCATAATACTGGAATATTAAATGTAAATAAGGGAAGTCTTCTATGCGAAGTGGAGGTATCTGCTAGGCTAATGTTTACCCAGATGCCATAGACTATCAGTACTTGTCCCTAGCCTAACTCCATAATACTGGAATATTAAATGTAAATAAGGGAAGTCTTCTATGTGAAGTGGAGGTATCTGGTAGGCTAATGTTTACCCAGATGCCATAGACTATCAGTACTTGTCCCAAGCCTAGCTTCATAATACTGGAATATTAAATGTAAATAAGGGAAGTCTTCTATGTGAAGTGCAGGTATCTGGTAGGCTAATGTTTACTCAGATACCATAGACTACCAGTACTTGTCCCTAGCCTAGTTTCATAATACTGGAATATTAAATGTAAATAAGGGAAGTCTTCTATGTGAAGTGGAGGTATCTGGTAGGATAATGTTTACCCAGATGCCATAGACTATCAGTACTTGTCCCTAATCTCATTCCATAATACTACAATATTAAATGTAAATAAGTGAGGTCTTCTATGTCAAGTGGAGGTATCTGGTACGCTAATGTTTACCCAGATGCCACAGACTATCAGTACTTATCCCTAGCCTAGCTTTATAATACTGGAATATTAAATGTAAATAAGGGAAGTCTTCTATGTGAAGTGGAGGTATCTGGTAGCCTAATATATACCAAGATACCATAGACCCTCAGTCCTTGTCCCTAGCCTAGCTTCATAATACTGGAATATTAAATGTAAATAAGGGAAGTATTCTATGTGAAGTGGAGGTATTTGGTAGGCTAATGTTTACCCAGATGCCATAGACTATCAGTACTTGTCCCTAGCCTAACTCCATAATACTGGAATATTAAATGTAAATAAGGGAAGTCTTCTATGTGAAGTGGAGGTATCTGGTAGGCTACTGTTGACCTAGATACAATAGACTACCAGTACTTGTCCCTAGCCTAACTCCATAATACTGGAATATTAAATGTAAATAAGGGAAGTCTTCTATAAGAAGTGGAGGTATCTGGTAGGATAATGTTTACCCAGATGCCATAGACTATCAGTACTTGTCCCTAGCCTAACTCCATAATACTGGAATATTAAATGTAAATAAGGGAAGTCTTCTATGTGAAGTGGAGGTATCTGGTAGGATAATGTTTACCCAGATGCCATAGACTATCAGTACTTGTCCCTAGCCTAGTTTCATAATACTGGAATATTAAATGTAAATAAGGGAAGTCTTCTATGTGAAGTGGAGGTATCTGGTAGGATAATGTTTACCCAGATGCCATAGACTATCAGTACTTGTCCCTAGCCTAACTCCATAATACTGGAATATTAAATGTAAATAAGGGAAGTCTTCTATGTGAAGTGGAGGTATCTGGTAGGATAATGTTTACCCAGATGCCATAGACTATCAGTACTTGTCCCTAGCCTAACTCCATAATACTGGAATATTAAATGTAAATAAGGGAAGTCTTCTATGTGAAGTGGAGGTATCTGGTAGAATAATGTTTACCCAGATGCCATAGACTATCAGTACTTGTCCCTAGCCTAACTCCATAATACTGGAATATTAAATGTAAATAAGGGAAGTCTTCTATGTGAAGTGGAGGTATCTGGTAGAATAATGTTTACCCAGATGCCATAGACTATCAGTACTTGTCCCTAGCCTAACTCCATAATACTGGAATATTAAATGTAAATAAGGGAAGTCTTCTATGTGAAGTGGAGGTATCTGGTAGAATAATGTTTACCCAGATGCCATAGACTATCAGTACTTGTCCCTAGCCTAACTCCATAATACTGGAATATTAAATGTAAATAAGGGAAGTCTTCTATGTGAAGTGGAGGTATCTGCTAGGCTAATGTTTACCCAGATGCCATAGACTATCAGTACTTGTCCCTAGCCTAACTCCATAATACTGGAATATTAAATGTAAATAAGGGAAGTCTTCTATGCGAAGTGGAGGTATCTGCTAGGCTAATGTTTACCCAGATGCCATAGACTATCAGTACTTGTCCCTAGCCTAACTCCATAATACTGGAATATTAAATGTAAATAAGGGAAGTCTTCTATGTGAAGTGGAGGTATCTGGTAGGCTAATGTTTACCCAGATGCCATAGACTATCAGTACTTGTCCCAAGCCTAGCTTCATAATACTGGAATATTAAATGTAAATAAGGGAAGTCTTCTATGTGAAGTGCAGGTATCTGGTAGGCTAATGTTTACTCAGATACCATAGACTACCAGTACTTGTCCCTAGCCTAGTTTCATAATACTGGAATATTAAATGTAAATAAGGGAAGTCTTCTATGTGAAGTGGAGGTATCTGGTAGGATAATGTTTACCCAGATGCCATAGACTATCAGTACTTGTCCCTAATCTCATTCCATAATACTACAATATTAAATGTAAATAAGTGAGGTCTTCTATGTCAAGTGGAGGTATCTGGTACGCTAATGTTTACCCAGATGCCACAGACTATCAGTACTTATCCCTAGCCTAGCTTTATAATACTGGAATATTAAATGTAAATAAGGGAAGTCTTCTATGTGAAGTGGAGGTATCTGGTAGCCTAATATATACCAAGATACCATAGACCCTCAGTCCTTGTCCCTAGCCTAGCTTCATAATACTGGAATATTAAATGTAAATAAGGGAAGTATTCTATGTGAAGTGGAGGTATTTGGTAGGCTAATGTTTACCCAGATGCCATAGACTATCAGTACTTGTCCCTAGCCTAACTCCATAATACTGGAATATTAAATGTAAATAAGGGAAGTCTTCTATGTGAAGTGGAGGTATCTGGTAGGCTACTGTTGACCTAGATACAATAGACTACCAGTACTTGTCCCTAGCCTAACTCCATAATACTGGAATATTAAATGTAAATAAGGGAAGTCTTCTATAAGAAGTGGAGGTATCTGGTAGGATAATGTTTACCCAGATGCCATAGACTATCAGTACTTGTCCCTAGCCTAACTCCATAATACTGGAATATTAAATGTAAATAAGGGAAGTCTTCTATGTGAAGTGGAGGTATCTGGTAGGATAATGTTTACCCAGATGCCATAGACTATCAGTACTTGTCCCTAGCCTAGTTTCATAATACTGGAATATTAAATGTAAATAAGGGAAGTCTTCTATGTGAAGTGGAGGTATCTGGTAGGATAATGTTTACCCAGATGCCATAGACTATCAGTACTTGTCCCTAGCCTAACTCCATAATACTGGAATATTAAATGTAAATAAGGGAAGTCTTCTATGTGAAGTGGAGGTATCTGGTAGGATAATGTTTACCCAGATGCCATAGACTATCAGTACTTGTCCCTAGCCTAACTCCATAATACTGGAATATTAAATGTAAATAAGGGAAGTCTTCTATGTGAAGTGGAGGTATCTGGTAGAATAATGTTTACCCAGATGCCATAGACTATCAGTACTTGTCCCTAGCCTAACTCCATAATACTGGAATATTAAATGTAAATAAGGGAAGTCTTCTATGTGAAGTGGAGGTATCTGGTAGAATAATGTTTACCCAGATGCCATAGACTATCAGTACTTGTCCCTAGCCTAACTCCATAATACTGGAATATTAAATGTAAATAAGGGAAGTCTTCTATGTGAAGTGGAGGTATCTGCTAGGCTAATGTTTACCCAGATGCCATAGACTATCAGTACTTGTCCCTAGCCTAACTCCATAATACTGGAATATTAAATGTAAATAAGGGAAGTCTTCTATGCGAAGTGGAGGTATCTGCTAGGCTAATGTTTACCCAGATGCCATAGACTATCAGTACTTGTCCCTAGCCTAACTCCATAATACTGGAATATTAAATGTAAATAAGGGAAGTCTTCTATGTGAAGTGGAGGTATCTGGTAGGCTAATGTTTACCCAGATGCCATAGACTATCAGTACTTGTCCCAAGCCTAGCTTCATAATACTGGAATATTAAATGTAAATAAGGGAAGTCTTCTATGTGAAGTGCAGGTATCTGGTAGGCTAATGTTTACTCAGATACCATAGACTACCAGTACTTGTCCCTAGCCTAGTTTCATAATACTGGAATATTAAATGTAAATAAGGGAAGTCTTCTATGTGAAGTGGAGGTATCTGGTAGGATAATGTTTACCCAGATGCCATAGACTATCAGTACTTGTCCCTAATCTCATTCCATAATACTACAATATTAAATGTAAATAAGTGAGGTCTTCTATGTCAAGTGGAGGTATCTGGTACGCTAATGTTTACCCAGATGCCACAGACTATCAGTACTTATCCCTAGCCTAGCTTTATAATACTGGAATATTAAATGTAAATAAGGGAAGTCTTCTATGTGAAGTGGAGGTATCTGGTAGCCTAATATATACCAAGATACCATAGACCCTCAGTCCTTGTCCCTAGCCTAGCTTCATAATACTGGAATATTAAATGTAAATAAGGGAAGTATTCTATGTGAAGTGGAGGTATTTGGTAGGCTAATGTTTACCCAGATGCCATAGACTATCAGAACTTGTCCCTAGCCTAACTCCATAATACTGGAATATTAAATGTAAATAAGGGAAGTCTTCTATTTGAAGTGGAGGTATCTGGTAGGCTAATGTTTACCCAGATGCCATAGACTATCAGTACTTGTCCCTAGCCTAACTCCATAATACTGGAATATTAAATGTAAATAAGGGAAGTCTTCTATGTGAAGTGGAGGTATCTGGTAGGATAATGTTTACCCAGATGCCATAGACTATCAGTACTTGTCCCTAGCCTAACTCCATAATACTGGAATATTAAATGTAAATAGGGGAAGTCTTCTATGTGAAGTGGAGGTATCTGGTAGAATAATGTTTACCCAGATGCCATAGACTATCAGTACTTGTCCCTTGCCTAACTCCATAATACTGGAATATTAAATGTAAATAAGGGAAGTCTTCTATGTGAAGTGGAGGTATCTGGTAGAATAATGTTTACCCAGATGCCATAGACTATCAGTACTTGTCCCTAGCCTAACTCCATAATACTGGAATATTAAATGTAAATAAGGGAAGTCTTCTATGTGAAGTGGAGGTATCTGGTAGGCTACTGTTGACCTAGATACAATAGACTACCAGTACTTGTCCCTAGCCTAACTCCATAATACTGGAATATTAAATGTAAATAAGGGAAGTCTTCTATAAGAAGTGGAGGTATCTGGTAGGATAATGTTTACCCAGATGCCATAGACTATCAGTACTTGTCCCTAGCCTAACTCCATAATACTGGAATATTAAATGTAAATAAGGGAAGTCTTCTATGTGAAGTGGAGGTATCTGGTAGGATAATGTTTACCCAGATGCCATAGACTATCAGTACTTGTCCCTAGCCTAACTCCATAATACTGGAATATTAAATGTAAATAAGGGAAGTCTTCTATGTGAAGTGGAGGTATCTGGTAGGCTAATGTTTACCCAGATGCCATAGACTACCCGTACTTGTCCCAAGCCTAGCTTCATAATACTGGAATATTAAATGTAAATAAGGGAAGTCTTCTATGTGAAGTGCAGGTATCTGGTAGGCTAATGTTTACTCAGATACCATAGACTACCAGTACTTGTCCCTAGCCTAGTTTCATAATACTGGAATATTAAATGTAAATAAGGGAAGTCTTCTATGTGAAGTGGAGGTATCTGGTAGGATAATGTTTACCCAGATGCCATAGACTATCAGTACTTGTCCCTAGCCTAACTCCATAATACTGGAATATTAAATGTAAATAAGGGAAGTTTTCTATGTGAAGTGAAGGTATCTGGTAGGCTAATGTTTACCCAGATGCCATAGACTATCAGTACCTGTCCCTAGCCTAACTCCATAATACTGGAATATTAAATGTAAATAAGGGAAGTCTTCTATAAGAAGTGGAGGTATCTGGTAGAATAATGTTTACCCAGATGCCATAGACTATCAGTACTTGTCCCTAGCCCAACTCCATAATACTGGAAGATTAAATGTAAATAAGGGAAGTCTTCTATGTGAAGTGGAGGTATCTGGTAGGCTAATGTTTACCCAGATGCCATAGACTAACAGTACTTGTCCCTAGCCTAACTCCATAATATTGGAATATTAAATGTAAATAAGGGAAGTCTTCTATGTGAAGTGGAGGTATCTGGTAGGCTAATGTTTACCCAGATGCCATAGACTATCAGACTAACTCAATAGTAATATGAAATGTCATTTATGTTGTTGGGATTCTTATATGGCATCAACCACAAAAATTATCAAATACTTAATTGCTTCTATGATAATGTGCCTTATATTCTTTAAATTTTGTACTTTAATGCTAGTATTCTCATATTATTTTGGTATGCATTTATTTTTAAGTTTCCCAAATACTGAATAATGTAAATAAAAACAAGTATTAGATAATTTCTTTCAATTAAATTAGGCAATAAAAAATCCGTTGAACAAATATTTTGTCAGTTAAGTTTTTCTTTTGATGAATGAAGATAAAAAATTTAAATTTTTAAAATTAGTAAAAAAATTTAATTTTTGGGGTGTGTGGAAATGGGTAGGTGAATTATCTTTTTGGGTGTCAATTTAAAACAATAAAAAGAAAAATGTAGACATTTTTTCTTCAGTATTTTATTTTTTTTATTCTGATTTAATTTGATCTAAAACAATTTTAACAGATCTCTTTCTAAATAATAATCTATAATAATAATAATAATTTTTAAATTAATTTCTTCTAAATTCATATTTATTAACAAATCTTTTCCTTTTAACAGCATTTAAATTCAAATTAATTGATTGTGGCGAAAACTCATATGTCATAGCATGAATAATGAGATTCATCTAAGTAATTAAATTAACCATTCATAATATCTAGAAAAATATCTAAATTAAAATTTAGAATAATTAATTAAAGCAAAACATTTGTATAATAAAAAAGACTAAATTAAAATTTGTTCAAATTATTTAAACAAACAATATAGCAAAAATAATTTTAAAATCTATTTTCCAGATTTAAAAAAATAAACATTCATGATAAATATATAAAGAGAAAAAAGTTAATTAAAATCTATTTTACCGATTGTGTAATTTCCAAAGACTTTTGAACAGGAACACATTCTTCAGAAATAAAATATGTCTTATTTATTTCTCTCAGATTTGGGTAGAGGAAAGTTAAGTACAGTAATAATATATTTTTGGTGTATGCGGACAATTTGCCAGATGAGGTCAGCTGATCTGGACATTGGAGGAATTCCCAGATATTTCTTGAATAAAAGATGGAAGGTAAAATGTTTCAATCTGCAAATTAATTACACAAAAATTGCTGGAATGTATTGCAAGAAAAAACGGATAAAATATTCTGTGTTGACAGAAAACCAAAATGACTGTATTCTTACGAACGGAGAGACAGAAAAATAGTGAGAGAAAGATAGGCTTTCATTTACGTTTTTTTCTGACTTTTTGGGGGCTCCTTTTTTTTTTTTTTTGGCTGAACTTATTCCTAATGGTTTCTCTGGTAGGGTCTTCCTTGATTCTAACTTTGAATTCAAATCTATCTTATACAGTGGTCTCATTGCTGAAAGTTAATGCATTGTAAATACGTAATGTTGTCTGTAAGATGTCCGCTGCTGCTGCTGCTGTCTTCTTATTGTCCTCCTTTCTTCTTTCTGCATTGTAATTCTTTGATGGTTCTCTTGCGAACAGAGAATTGGAGAGGAAGAAAACAAAGGCATTTGGAGGGGGGAGACGTGAAAAGAGCGAAAGGATAAGTAGAATTGAAGAGGGGAGGGAGCAAAAGAGGAAGATCTATTGATATTGAAGAGGGAGAGGAGAAAGAAGGAAACATACTGACACTGCAGAAAGAGGTAAGATGAAAAGAGAAAGATACTGATATTAAAGAGAGAAGTGAAATAAAAAGAGAAAAATACAGATATTAAAGAGGGAGGGGATACAAAAGGGGGGAAGATATATTAATCTTGAAGAGAGAGAGCAGAAAAAAAGGAAAAGATATGGAAACTGGAGAGAGAGGGGAGAAAAAGGGAAAGATTATCGACAATGAAGACAGGTGAGATAAAAAGAGAAAGATATATTAAAAATAGATGTGAGATCGAGAAAGATAGTGATATAAGAGAAATGAGAGAAAAAAAAAGGAATGATGCTGATACCAAAGAGTGAAGTAAGAGAAAAAGGGAAAGATAGTGATGTCAAAGAGAGAAGTGAGGGGAAAGGGGAAAGATAGTGATGTCAAAGAGAGAATTGAGAGAAAAAGGGAAAGATGCTGATATCAAACAGAGAGAAGTGGGGGGAAAAAGGTAAAACTGCTGATACAGAAGAGAGAGGGGTTTATTACAATGGTGAAGAAGGAAGATATTTCAATAGATGAATGACTGAAATGCTGACATCTTGAATCCCTGTAATTATTATAAATACAGACAGAACTTTTATTATTTTCTAACAAAAACTGCATATATTTGGTACCAATGCCTGAATTCATGTGAGTTGACCATTTTTTTTTATAGAACACAGAAAACATTTATTTGTAAGAGAAATGGAAATAACGAAATAAACTACACATTCCAAAAAAAAAAAAGTAAAAATCTTAAAATATACAAATAAATAGATAAGTATATAAATGATTCGCGAAAAATTTTCTAGAGAAATTAAAGATCGTAGTATTTCTAAAAAAGAAAAAACTGCGCATGCCAATAATTCCCTCTTGGACATTTGTAAATACCATTCATCCGTCCATTGAATAACGCTGCCATATCTGATCTGGTGATCTTAATCTACAAGGGTCATTCAAATATTTCTAAGCTTCAGCCAGATAGAAGAGCCATCGCACTTGCTGGCTATTGTGGTATGTGGGGGCTTCCTTACTTTGCTTGACTCAGCGGTAGCAGCAATAACAACAATCAGTAGGAAACAACAGGAAGTCCCAGAATTCATAAAAACACTGACCGATTCCTATTCAATCTTTTTTTCCACTTTTCCTTTTTGGCATTATATGGACCAAAGAAATTTTACATTTTTTCTGATACTCACTTCACATAGGGTAGGCAGACCGAAGCTGTTTTCTGAGGGTTGTTATCCTCTTGTACCCTTCTATACCAGTTTGTCAGAGCTGCTGCCATGTACCCAAGGTAAGAGTTACATTGTGGGGTACTGCTTATACTGACCATTTCTCTTGTTCATATTTCTCTGGATTGACACTTATGACTTTTGCTCGATGTTGTAAGCAGCGGACGATCCCTTTCTTTACACTGAATGGGGAGTTGAAGTTGACATATTATCTGGTGAATGTTGTATTACAGTATATGGATGTCTTGAACCCATGCTCTGTTTGAGATATTAGTACATCCAAGAATGTGAGTTTGTTGTCAATTTCTCTCTCGATTGATGATATTATTGAGTTCACATGGTCCAGTAGTAACTGGATCTTTTCCTGGTGTGGCCAGAGTACGAAGGTGTCATCTACATATCTCAGCCATAGGGTTGACTTTATGATGTGGATTCTAACGTCATTTCTTTGAAATATTCCATGTATACGTTTGCTATTGCTGGCGATAATGGTGACCCAATTGTTAACCCTTCATCCTGTCGTTATATGTCTGATCACAAAACGCAAAGATAAATAACCCGAACAGAAGGAATAAAATTTGCAATGAAAACATCAATTGCCATCTTCTTTCTACCTGAAACCTGTTTCTTTATTGTCATTTCCTCAATTCTTACTAAAGTTTTCTCATTCTCTTTCACTCCCTGAAGACTTAGAAGCCATTGTCAAAATGCAAAGATAAATAACCCGAACAGAAGGAATAAAATTTGCAATGAAAACATCAATTGCCATCTTCTTTCTATCTGAAACCTGTTTCTTTATTGTCATTTCCTCAATTCTTACTAAAGTTTTCTCATTCTCTTTCACTCCCTGAAGAGTTAGAAGCCATTGTCAAAATGCAAAGATAAATAACCCGAACAGAAGGAATAAAATTTGCAATGAAAACATCAATTGCCATCTTCTTTCTACCTGAAACCTGTTTCTTTATTGTCATTTCCTCAATTCTTACTAAAGTTTTCTCATTCTCTTTCACTCCCTGAAGACTTAGAAGCCATTGTCAAAATGCAAAGATAAATAACCCGAACAGAAGGAATAAAATTTGCAATGAAAACATCAATTGCCATCTTCTTTCTACCTGAAACCTGTTTCTTTATTGTCATTTCCTCAATTCTTACTAAAGTTTTCTCATTCTCTTTCACTCCCTGAAGACTTAGAAGCCATTGTCAAAATGCAAAGATAAATAACCCGAACAGAATGAATAAAATTTGCAATGAAAACATCAATTGCCATCTTCTTTCTACCTGAAACCTGTTTCTTTATTGTCATTTCCTCAATTCTTACCAAAGTTTTCTCATTCTCTTTCACTCCCTGAAGAGTTAGAATCCATTGTCAAATTGCAAAGATAAATAACCCGAAAAGAAGGAATAAAATTTGCAATGAAAACATCAAATGCCATCTTCTTTCTACCTGAAACCTGTTTCTTTATTGTCATTTCCTCAATTCTTACTTAAGTTTTCTCATTCTCTTTCACTCCCTAAAGACTTAGAAGCCATTGTCAAAATGCAAGACAAATAACCCGAACAGAATGAATAAAATTTGCAATGAAAAGAAAAAAAGGTCAAAAAGGATGAGACAGCAAGAATCATGCAAGCAAGCAAACAATAGATTTAAAGCAAATCAAAATCGGTTAAGAAGGCAAAAGAATTTACAAACTATGAGTTGGTTTTCTACACAAAATCAAGGTCGGAGAAGTGAACACAGTAGATCTGTCTAGTAGTTAAGGCAGATCTGGACTGAGTCATGGCTAAACACAACCTCTCCCCCATTTTACTTGCTAAGAAAAAATATCCCTGAATGCACTTTGTGTCCTTCTGACTATAAGAGGGGTATAGGATTTAGTTGGACAAAAAGATCAGTACTTGACCGTATTGCAAGTTGAGTTTGCTCTAACAACTTGTCTATCTGGGCCAGTTCTCAACTGGATGCTAGTTTGTGAGGGTGAGTATCATATTTTGATTCTACAAGGGGGAGAGGGAAAAACTCTTGCAAACATTCCTACCCATTTTGGGATATCAACAAGACCAATCCCCTCTTTAGTTTAGGTACATTTTAAATTAGTCACTGGTTTTTGACCACTTTCTGTTAGCTATTAGTTATCTCTGGAAACTGCATAAAGCATCAGCACATATGGTTCAGATTTCTTTCATCTTACTAAATCTTACCCCCAATGATAGCATCACTGGTATCTACCCCTTTTTAACTTTCTGAGTTTCATTTATGTTAATATTTGGACATATTTTTTTTAAAAGTAGCCACCTTTTATACATTTATTTCACTGTTGGATATCTACTAAGCTATGTGTTGGATGTTTACACACTGTGTCGCAGTTAGCTCCTCCTCAGTTCTTTAATCCTTCAACAGGGGTCTCTCTCCTCTGGCTATAAATACTGGCTGACCCTTCTCTCTTTTTTGACTCAGGCCTTGGGCCGCTACCTCACGCGGAGGCAAGGTAAAATCTCTCTTTTTTTTCCACTTAGGCCAATATGTGACCTCACAGATACAGCGTTTCCCAAATTCCGGGAATGTGCTAAGAACAATACACGTACGTACGAACACTTACAATACACACACATAATTTCTCCATACAAACACTATGTAACTTTTCATGTCTTTATGTAACTCGTTATTAATATATATTTGTTTACCCATATATATCGGTCTTGTTTGTTTTCTTTGTCTTCTTTGGACTTAATTAATGTCCGACATTCTCATGTAGCTGGACCGGCCAGCAGGAAATTTTAACCTTCTGATATCTCTTCACATCTTCACCCCAACGGTCCGCTACAACTTTTTCCAAGTTATAACTTCATGCAATTTTCTCCCGTTTTGAAAAGTCACACAGCAACATCGTAAATAGAAACCTATAGCACCTGGTTTAACTTATGTTCAGTTTTGTGACTTAGTCTTATTTTGTTCTTCCCCTGACTAATTGTATTTATTTCTTTTACTAGTTTTACCATTTTGGTCTTTAATAAAGCTCCTGATGAACACGATTTTACCTTCAGAGTTTTAATTACCTTGTCACAAGCAAGTGTATGCGTTGAGAGATAAACACGTGTGTCTCCTGAAATGCTCACAACCAACATGGCAGACATGGTATGGGAGTAACGACAAGAACCAACATGTATATTGTTATGGTCCAGGTTCCTTGTACCACGGTGCTGGTCCCAGGTAGAACCAATGAAGAATAACTCGAACACAGGTATGGAATAACACAGATATATTACAAACAGAATATGTACAAAAGAAGTAGAAGTGTTAGTAATAACAATCTGGTTAGGTTAGAGAGAACTATGTTGTCTCGACCAGTATCACTATTCCAATGTCTTACAGTAATCGTCTGACGCGACTCTGTCTCTGACTGACTGGCCCACACTGACTCGGTGTCTGACTCACACTACTGCTTCCTCTTGAGGCGCAGTATTTATGGTGTACGGGATAGTCCATTACTATTATGGGTAAGTTCCCATAACATATATATATTATCCCTCACCGGTAGCACGGTAGAGTTTCATGCACAACGCAATCTTCAGGTGCTGTGTAGAAACTGACCGTTACATAATTTAAATTTAAATAAATATATCTGGCTAATGCAATGCTGGAGCAGTCCCTATATTATACAGGGATTTTTTAAAGAAATCTTTCGCTATAACAATGCAACTTTGGATTTCATAATCGCCTCACTGTAGAGGTTGAATCAGTCTGGTAAGAAGACCCATCCATGTCTTTCACCCTTTTCTATTTTTGTATATTTACTGAATTCATTTTCTATCTGTATGTATATATATGTTATGGTCCAGGTTTCTTGTACCATGGTGATGATGCAAGGTAGAAGCAATGAAGAATAACACAGATATATTACAACAGAATATCTACAAAAGAAGTAGAAGTGTTAGTAATAACAATCAGGTTAGGTTAGAGAGAACTATGTTGTCTCGACCAGTATCACTATTCCAATGTCTTACAGTAATCGTCTGACGCGACTCTGTCTCTGACTGACTGGTCCACTCTGACTCCGTGTCTGACTCACACTACTGCTTCCTCTTGAGGCGCAGTATTTATAGTGTACGGGATAGTCCATTACTATTATGGGTAAGTTCCCATAACATATATATATGTACAAACAAACAATAATGTATTAACAAAGGTATACAAGTGACAAGACAATAAATTGTGTAACAAGTGAATATGAAAACCTTTTTGGGTGCAAAGTATGTGCAGTGAGTGAGTGTGCCTACGTGTATTGTTCATGCATTTCCCAAAGGGAAGCACGTTCTCTGTGAGAAATTTACATGTTGATGAGTAAGCGGAAAAGTAAGAAGAGGGCAAAAAAAATATGCCAAATATAGTAATAAAAAATATAATAATAAAAAATAGTCCGGAAACGTCCTCTAGTAGCAGTTTTGAAAATTAGGAGGAGGTAACCCAACAACCTTAAGGCATTTGTCTGGCTTTTTTTAGGCATGCAGGAATACTTGAGAGGTAGAACATATACAGCAAGTACGAAAAAAATTACAGAAAATCAATATTTGAGAAAAGAAAAGCCCAAACTTTTACAAGCAAGAAGAAAGATTATAAAAATTTGGTTGTAAAAAATATTGGTGCAATATGTGGAAATATTTGGGAAAAGTGATAGTAAACAAAACAAAACAAAAAAAAAACTAGTAACATTCATGAAAAAAAAAATTTTATTTGAAAAGTCTTTCATAAAATGAATTCATCATTGAATTTCAATGAAATTTTTGGTACTTCAAATAAATGACAACATCTTTTTAAAGACATTTCTTTTTGAAATTGCGGAGAAAAAAATTCCAGAAGAGATGCACACTGCACAAGCAACAAATACTCAAAGAATAAATGCAAAAGAGAGAGAAAAACTGAATGTCTTTGAAATGTCAGAAGACTCCAATGAAGTGACACAAGTTTTACATTTTGGAACTTTTCTGGCCTGATCCTTTGCTCTGGAGATCATTTCATTCAAATATAGTATTCCAAGAAACCATATTAACAAAAAATTGGCTCTCCTTTTCTTTCTGACTGGTAATTGCAATTAATATCAATCCTCGGTATTTTCATACAATGAACACTTTACGATTAATTCATACTATACTACCCATAAACTCATTGGGTTTCTTTTAAAACAGTTCATGATACAAAATCTGAGGTAACAATATCACCAATTTTATTATTAACTAGCTTAAAAGCCATACTCCTGTGGGCTAACTGGGACTCTGGTTCAAAACTAAAAGAACCTCTGGTCCAGCTTAGAAAACAGAAATAATAATTTTGAAGAAATAACTTTGAATTCCTCAATTCACTCCATGGAACTTCAAATCTTCACTTTAACTCTGATTCAGGCTATAAGTCCTATTCGGGCCAAAATTCTAATTCAGGCCGAAAATTGAGTTCTTCAAATCACAAATTCTGTGGAACTTCAAAACCTCATGTTATGAAACCTCTCACTTTAACTCTAATTCCTTGGCATTTTGAAGAAATAAAATTTCCTCAATTCAAAAAGTTTGGGAGATATTTTAAACTGAATTTTAAAACAAAATGTTCTCAAAAAATTCCCAAAGTTTTTGTGTTACTTAAACTCAATATAAATTAAAAACTTTTAAAATCACTAATTTTTTTTTCAGTTATTTTAAAATTTGGATTTTTAACAGTTCACTCCTCATCCAGACAGAAGTTTCAATGCTGGATGTGCAAGAACCAGATGAAGGGCAGATTTTTGATCTTGAGATCATCCAGATCCCAAAAAGTTATACGTTTATGTAGAGCAAGTATGACCTAAGTTAGAGGTGTTTCAGACACACAGACAGACAGAATTTGCTGTATATTTATTTAGATTATGCATATTTTAATTTTGTATTTGTAATAATTATTATTACTCACATTATACAATATTGCTTAGATCAAATGCAATACAAAATTAATAAGAAAAAGTTCATTTTTTCGGAATGGAATTGCAAACTGATATCACACTAAAGGCCTTTCTAGTCAAGTAATAGTAGCTCCAGGGATGATAATTTATACCAATTTTAGTATTTACCATATTATAATTTTCAAAGGTGAAGGTTATTAAAAAACAAAAACAGCAATCATCTATTTCATATTTATAGAAATAACAAAGTATAGATGCCTTCTTTTTGTGCCCAAAGTTTCTTTTTTTTCTAGGTAATTTTTTCCAAATAATTATTATATTTTTTATTATACTTATTTGTTTCTTCCTCACATTTATTTCAAAATATGGAATAGCAGTGAAGCAGCATGTATCTATTGAGTCATGTAACAATTTTCCAGCCACAGAGTTTATGTTTTGTAATGACTCACCCACACAGCCTCTTCATCTATTAGGTAGTTGTCAATATCTGATTATAAAAAAAGTTCTAATATAGTGTAGTGAATTGTATGACTATATGTTGTGTTGTGTATATTTAAATTTATTTAATAATGTTGTTATAATGAAAGGGATGGATTTTTTATTTATTAATGTGACAGATTTTCATTACTGAAATGTTATTTTTAGTGGATACTCATATTTGAGTAGATGCTCTGTTTATTTATTAAACAGTATATTTATTTATATTTTTCTACTGGACTGAATATTTTCTAATAAGATTTCTCTAACATTTAAATAATAATAATGTATTATGAATGTTTATTATTTTTTCATACACATTAATAGTTGGAATATAATAGGCAAGTGTTTGTTTATATACACGGTTTGATATAAGAATGTATATCGAAAACAAATAATGAATTTTATGTTAAAAATGCTGTAAAAACAGAAAAACGGCCCCTTGTCTAATTTTAATGAAATTTGGCACTGCATTTGGCAGGGGGTCAAGGTGAAATATTCTCCCAAATTTGTTTGGGGTATTATGTATCATTTAAGCTGTATTTCTGGAACAAATATACATATATACATTTAGATGATATTGATGATTCAAACCTGTTTTTTTTTTTGTTTCTTGAAGGGATGCCTTCACCACCTGCCTCATACAAAAATAATGTTTACCTATTCAAGCTAATCTTGTGAATAATTTAATTTTGTAACACCCAACAGTTTTGGTAAAAGATACTGCTTGCATAATGTTCCAAGATTTTTATTCAAACATTTAGGAATATCATATTAAAATCCTGATTCTTGCTCCATTATATCCTGCTATTACCTCAGATAAATAATGGACCATTTCATTATGATTGCAAAGAAAGATGGAAGAAAAAGATACATCAGAAATGTTGTTTGGCTTCAGTGAGAAAAAGAAAGCATACATAAAAAGAAATAAAGCAAAGTTAGAGGAGGTGATAATGCTCTCATGCATTTAATGTCTGCTTCAGTGAAAGGGAAAACCTTTTCAATTCTGAATTGTTTTATTTGTATCCTCTTACTTCTTTAAGTCATGAATGGCATTCATACTTATGCTGGGATACCATATCCTTTGCATAGATTTAGAATCTGGCACAAGTTTTGCATTTTGGAACTTTTCTGGAATTTGTTTTGTTTTTTTTTATTTTTACCTGTAGTTTTATGTCAGGCAACTCAACCAATATCACTGTTACCATGTAACCCAGCACTACATCCTGCATGGTCAGGTAATTGGCCACTAAACTGGTTCCCCCACCAGGCTTTTATAGTGAGATGGATGGCTAGACATGACCTGTCAAAGGGCGGACGAACCTTCTTGTAGAGTCAGCAGTTATCTAGTACAGTGGGATAGAGTGAATTCCATAGATATGTATACAGCCAGTTTATTGATGACATGACATTACTGGGTGGAGGGCTTCATGGACTGAAATCAAGTGCAATGGCAGACCTCCCTCTGATGGAATCAACAGTGACAGTGACCTAGGTGAGCCTTCAGGTTAGAGGACATCGGCTGTGGTCTACCTGCCCAAGACACTTGACATATGAATTAATATCTCAGTAGCTTTAAACTCTTTCATGTAACGGGAACTGGTTAGGTACAAATCTTCACAATGACTCTACAACCACACCTGATTCTGGGACTGATGATAATAATTCAAGGTAGGTTGAATCCAGAGACACCAAATCCACAAGAACAAAAGCACCAAACACACAAAGATATAAATGGCTTTTATAATGTTAAAACCTTAATCAAAACATTGATTTTCTTTCGACATTTGGTTTTAAAATAAAAAGATATAAACTTACCTTTAGTCAGAACACAAATAAAGAATTATTCTGATGTTTATTGTATAACGAGCATTATCAGCTGTTCAGCTAAAAAATCAAATGAGGTTGACAACTCACCTGGGAAAAGAAAAAGGCAGAAAACAATAAATATATTTTGCCTCCACTATGTCAGATTTTATTATGCAAATCAATATTTTCAAAATTGGTTTGTTTTGTTTTACGGCATATCAACACCTCAATGAGTCATTTAATGCCAACAATTTTTTTTTCCTGGTAATATTTTTGTTTTGTCAAAAATCTATTTCTGTTATTGTGAGTAAAACATTGATCTTTGATGATTTTTATGTAAAGTTGGGCATTTTATAGAGCAAATGTGAAAGTCTGCTTAGTATAAGCTGAATTGCATCAAGTTTTGTTTTTGAGTACTGTTTATGATAGTGTAGTGAAACTGAGGTAAAGGATTGAATAAACGAGGTTGCTGTTGGCCACCAGTTTGTATGCAGTGACTAGTGCTACTTTGTAACATTCGCAGTTGTTTATAGATTGGGATGAACAGGCTGAAAAGTTTCAAAAGAAAGAAATTCAACATGTGGAGGAAATTTACATATCTCTTCTTATATAAAGAATAACATGATTCAAGAAGAGAGAAAATAGTCTTGTGTGTACACAAATAACAGAAAAAGAAAGGAAAGAACATTCATAGGTTTGGCTTGGTTTGTTTTACGGCATATCAACTTCAATGGGTTATTTAATGCCGACAAGATTTTTATTGCTGGTAATATTTTTTTTTCAAAAATGTATTGCTGGTATTAAAACCTATTTTTGCACTTTCATAGTGTTTTGACCCCAGTTTGGGGGTTAACTATTTTCTCATAGTTGGGACCCTAACAGGTGCCACCACCCTGTGTCAGGATGGACCTGGGTACACCAGCAATTAAGAGGTGGTTCCATGCTCCTCAAAACCTTCCAATCAGAGGCCTTGCTGTGGGTTGTAGTTTATCATCATACCCAGGATGCTCACAAATTGTTTTAATGTTTCAATGTCAGGAAAGGTTTCAAGATATATTTATGGTAAATATTAATGAAATGTTCTGTTTGAAATAAAGTACAGCATCTGTTTTTTATTGTTACCAACTAATAAACTACACTATGTCAGATTATATTATATTTATATGAGTAATATATCATTTCACTTTTAGTACATAATAAGTGTATATATATATATATATATATATATGTATTGCTTTAAAAGTATTAAGCTTAACATTACAAGGCACAATGGGGGATAAAAAATAAAAGGAGGGAAAAACAACAGGTTTCGCTCTCGCTTATTAAAGTTTCTTCATCGGAAGAATTTCAGGTAAAATATAAATAATATGAAATGCGAATTAGTCAATGGTGGAAATGGGAGAGAGAAAAAAAAAACCCCAAAACTGTGATCAGTTTCTTGTAGTTCAATTTTTTTTTTTTTATCCCACATTATGCCTTGTAATGTTAAGCTTAATACTTTTAAAGCAATACTCAAGTTTTGTACCATTAAAAATCTGTTTATATATATATATATATATATATGTGTGTGTGTGTGTGTGTATATATATATATATATATATTGAACAATAAAAAATATTAAAAAATTAAAATCTTCAGACACACGGGATTGTATATTAATATTCCTTCGTTTTTATTATTATTTCATTTAGATTTCTCTCTCTCTCTCTCTCTCTCTCTCTCTCATATATATATATATATATATATATATATATATATATATATATATATATAATTTTTTTATTTTTTCTTATTTAAGCATTTCACCCCAAGCAAGCTGGGAAGCCACTAGCATGCAAGGGGTTACAGAGGATTTGGAGCGAGAGCAGATAGGCGTGATAGAGGAAAGGATGTGGAGAAGGATAGTGGATGGGTCAAGGCAACTGGAGATGTCGATTGACATTACATTTGAATAGTTGGAGATTATAGGCTATCAGGGAAACAGGAAAAGGGAAAGGAGTTCACAGGTGAGAGGTGTGAGATATGAAGCTATTGGAGTAGAAGAGACGACTACATTTAACAGTTTCAACAGTGAAAGGGTGAGAATGGGATGCCAGCCTTGTAGGACGCTTGAATTCATAAAGTCTGGAAACTAGCGCAAGCAACCCATTGGAGCAATTACCATGAAAGTATTTGTAAAAAAGACAGAGAGAGCGACTGCAGACTAGATGCCAGGTCAGGGCCACTTACATTGCATATCCGTCTCTGGATCTTATCAAGAACCCCGAGGCAAACAGAACGGGCTCCAGACCATATATGCCAGCAATACTCCATGCAAGGGCAAATGGTTGATTTGTAGATTTGAAGGATCGATTCCGGGGAGAAAAAATTTCCTGGCGCAGCACAGGGAGCCAACTTTCCTTGCGGTGGACGAAGCAATTGACTCAATGTATTTGTTCCATCTCAGGTCAGCAGACAACGTGAGACCGAGCAGCCACAGAGAGGTGCTCTCAAGAAGTTGAGCATCAGACATTCTAATGGGGGGCAGGGAAGGATCTCAGTGGTGATTAATAGAGAGCAGTTTTGTTTTTGAGGCGTTAAAGTTAACCAGCCAATTCCTGCCCCAGTTCACAAGCGATTGGAGGTCCTTTTCGAGACGAACGGCCAGGTTAGTTTTGTCAGCGACACTAGATTTGTTTTTGAGGTAGGAGTAAATTGTAGTGTCATCCACGTAGATGCCTACTTGGGAATCTATGGCCTCAGGAAGATCGTTATTTTTATTTTAGGATATTACAACAAAAACATGTAAGAATTGCTACACAATTGCAGTCATGTTTCAATGCATAAAAATGAGTCTCCTCAGGTGATTGTAAATTACTGGTGAGTGAACGATTAATTTGGTTTCAAAAGCAAAATTATCACCTCTTTTTTTTTTTAAAAAAAAACAAAAACATATAAGGCTTGAGGGCTTTACTCTGATCAACCAATCTAATATGACGTACGTTAAATTCAAACTAAGTGAAAAAGAAAAAAATTGGAAATTATTATCTTAGAAATGTATCACGGCCAAGAGTTTATCTTGCTCTATTATTTATTGAGCCTTCTTTTAAATTAAATTTTACGAATGTTGACAGTGCACTCTATTTATTATCATCATACCTGGATATATAATTTTTTTATTAAGTTTTTGTTATATTCTTACAGTCTTACTTTTATTATGACTATAAGAGGATAAAAACGGTCCATAGTGATTGTTGTCACAACAGGGCTGATCAATGAACTCAATTTGAAAGTTGGGGTTAGACATAATAAATAATGATACAAAATATTTTTTACTAAATGATTACCGTTTTTTTAAGAAATGAGTTTTAAGATTAAGTCTAAGTTCAAAATCTTTTCTTGGGAGCATTTATAATTTCTTTTTCAAAAATTTTTTTGCCAGTTATTTTATTTTTAAAAAATTTTATTACAAAAATTTATTCTCGGCAAGTTTTTAACTATGAAAATGTATTGCTGGTAGTTTTACAGTATTTACATTAGTCGCACTATTGTCCTCATCTTTGTCGCCATATTTGTCACAATGTTTCGGCCGTTGTACGCTCCGGCCTTCTTCAGGTGGTTGGAATTTCGAACTGAACCCTTTATTTCGATCACTGGGGTAGACTGTTCTAGTTCCACGTGCCATGTTTGATGGATGTCAGTTATCAGTTATCTCTTGCTAATTTTCCCTCTGAAAGTTTTCCACTGCCTTAACCGGCCGAAATGTTATGACAAATATGGTGACAAAGATGAGGACAATAGTCCGACTAATGTAAATACTGTACATAATACCTCATCTCAGAAATATAGACAGACTCTGGTAGTTTTACTATAAAAATGTATTTTTATACTTTCATAGAGTTTTGACACCAGTTTGGGAGTTAACTATTTTCCTATAGTTGGGATCCTAACATATGCTACCACCCCAGGTCAGAATGAATCTGGGAACAATAGCAGTTAAGAGGTGTTTTCACGTTCCTCAAAACATCCTGATCAGAGGCCTTGCTAACGGATGTAGTTTACCATCATACCAAGGAGATAATGCCACTATACTACGTGGGTGTTACTGGGAGTCAAAGAGAATGAAAAGACTTTAGTGTGGAGAAAAGACTTTAGTGTGGAGAAAAGACAATAAAAGAACAAGATTTAAGAAAACAGAAGATGGCGATTGGCATTACATTTAAAAATTTTGAAGATGGCAGGGAAGCAAGAAATTAGAGGAGATTTCCACAGGTGAGAAGTGTGAGAAAAGAAACTATTAGAATGAAACATATGGTTGTGCTTATCTAATTCAACAGTGAGACCTAGTTGCAAATCTAGTAGCACACTTAAATTCATGCAGTCAGGGAACCAAAAAGAAAAGCTCATCTGAGAAATTTTAATGAAAATATGTGTAGAAAAGACAGAAGGAAGACACATCATGTTGATGAGAAAATGACTGAAGCTGAGATGCTAGGTCAGGATCAATTACATTTACATTACAGACTATATATACAGTGAGGTGAAACAAGTATTTGGACAGTAAAAAAAATGGATTTAGAATCGTATATTGGAAGAAAAGCATTGTCTAAAGCTCACAATATATTCGTAAAACAATTATAAATGCAAATAAACAGCAAAAATAAATTATTTGACACATATATATTTTATATACAAATTATTAAAACAGGTAGTGAAAAAAGTATTTGGACAGAATATAAATTATGCTTTAAATGTGTTTAATATTTACTTGGTCCTCCTTCATTTGCAACCACAGCTCTCAGTCTGTTCCTGTAGCTCTCTACAAGCGCTTGGCATGATTTGGCGGGAATTTTAGCCCACACTTCTTCTGTAAAAACTTTCAATTCACTGAGGTTCTTTGGTCGACTTTCACGAATCTGATTCTTCAGTGTTCGACAAAGATTCTCTATTGGATTCATGTCCGACGATTGGCTGGGCCATGTCAACATGTTCATTTTATTGTTTTGAAGCCATGCATGTGTTGTTTTGGCTGTATGTTTCACATCATTGTCCTGTAGAAAAACCTAATCTAGTCCAAGTTCTAATTTCTCAACTGATGACTGCAACCAATCTTCTAAAATCTGAATATAATTAGCTGCATTCATTGTGCCCTCAATAATTTTCAGTTGTCCCATACCCTTATCTGCAAAGCATCCCCAAACCATAATGCTACCGCCTTCGTGCTTCACAGTGGGGATGGTGTTCTTTTGCTTGAAGGCTGTTCCATCCTTTCTCCAAACATGGGTAGCATTGTTGTGGCCATAAAGTTCAATCTTGCTTTCATCAGACCATAAAATTTGCTTATAATAGTCATCATGCTTTTGTAAATTAGTTTTGGCAAATTCAAGTTTGGATTTTAAATGACGTTTTTTTAGCAATGGGGTTTTGCAAGGAGAGCGAGATTTTAATTGTTGTTGGTGAAGTTCAGAACTTATGGTCCTCTTGCATATGTGAGTTCCTGCATTGCTGAGATCTTTTTGAAGTTCTCTCCAAGTCACAAAAGGGTCATTTTTTACTCGTCGTACTACTTTCCGTGAACATTTTTGTGATATTTTGCATGGTGCACCTGTTCTTGGCATATTTTCATGAGTACTGAAGGCTTTCCATTTCTTAATTATGTACCCAACAGTGCTCACATGTATACATAGGTCTTTAGAAATCTTACAATAGCTTTTTTTTTCTTTATGTGCAGAAATAATTCTATCTTTAAGATCTTTCGACAGCTCTCTTTGCTTTGTCATCCTGCAGTACTGTTAGTGCAACGTCTTGGGGTGAACTGACCATCAAGATAGCTAACACCTTTAAGTAATGCACGTTCCAGACTATTCCATAAAATTCTAACACATTTGAGCATGAAATATACACAAAACATTAATTTTAAACATATTTTCAGAACTGTCCAAATACTTTTTTCACTACCTGTTTTAATAATTTGTATATAAAATATATATATGTGTCAAATAATTTATTTTTGCTGTTTATTTGCATTTATAATTGTTTTACAAATATATTGTGAGCTTTAGACAATACTTTTCTTACAATATATGATTCTAAATCCATTTTTTTTACTGTCCAAATACTTGTTTCACCTCACTGTATATATATATATATATATATATATATATATATATATATATATTTGAAAATATTTTTGAAGGTACAAAATCTAATTACAGAGATAAAAGTGTGAAGCTTAATATTACTAAACATTTTAAAAGCAAAGCAACCGGTTTCGCTCCCGCTCTTCAGGACTCTCCGGGAGATTTAACTTAAATTAAAAACAACAGAAAATGTGCAATGGGAAGTAAATGGGGAGGGGAAAAATGAACACAAGGAGCTAGAGACAAATAACAGCGAGCCCCGACAAACACTGACGCTGTTTACACAGGGAAGGTTTCCGGGACCCGATATAAAGTGCCTGCAGCACCTTGAGGTGAAATAAAGAGTGCGACCGGGACAAAACACTGAACCAATCAACACTGAAATTAGCTGCACACCCTCTGTTATTTAAGAGGTGCTCACATAATGCGGAACCATAGGTATTTGGGACACGTCCATCCAAAGATAAGGTGTGATTCCTGATATAAGTGGGAATATGTTGTTTAATTTTCATGTCCAGGCGTTGAGTAGTTCTCCCTATGTAGTCAGCACCGCAACTACAATTGTATTTGTCAATGGTTAGTTCAGCCCAACACAAGGTAGCCAAATGGCTCTCATCACTTTTGGAACCACTGTTGCAGTGCTTGAGTGGATTTTGCATAAAGGATTCTTTTTTCTTTGTTGACCGTATCTGAAATTTGTCTTCTTCAGGCAAATTCATGTGTTCCTTTGATGTATGTTCTTTATTCACTTGTGTCCCTCTTTTGGAAACAATATTTGCTGCGATTTGCTTTATTGCAGTTCTTTGTTTCCACCTAGTATTCCTGAGTCTGTATTTGTGGATTTGATGAAATTTGCTATGTCGTCTGTCGAATTTAGTTTTAATAATACCATGTATCGACAGATTGACGGGGTTGCTATGGGTTCCCCTTTGGGTCAGGCACTTGCCAATATTTTCTGATTATTTAATAATGTAGTTGAGGCTGATCAGTTTAACTCTTTTGTGAATGGTATCCATCCAGCGCTGAGGTTTATGGTCGAGAAGGAATCCAATTTTTGGATGTCTTAGTACATCGGACACCGACAGTTTTTCTTACCTCGGTTTATAGCAAACTAAAATTTGCGGGGTTATATATGCTTTGGGATTCATTTTGTCCGAGAAAACATAAGATAAACATAATTAGAATCCTAGTTCATAGGGCATTAATGATTTGTTCAGAGTCTTTCTTGGATGATGAAATCAATTTTTTAATGAAACCCTATGTGGTTTAGGGTATCCCCTTGATACTGTTCATTTGGTTATCCAGAACGAGATTGAGGAGATCGGAAAGGTCAAATTTTGTACTGTTAAAAATTGCCCTGTTTATCTTAGATTGCCCTGGATTGAATCCAAGTGTGAAAGGATAATTAGGCAGATTTCATCTAATGTTCGTCATTGTATTTTCTGGGCTGAGGTTCGTATAGTTTTTCAAACCCAGCCTATGTTTCGTTCTGGGTGTAAGGATGTGCTCCCTCCCCATCAAATTAATTCTATTGTTTACAAATACAATTGTAATTGTGGTGCTGACTACATAGGGAGAACTAATCAACGCCTGGACATGAGAATTAAACAACATATTCCCACTTATATCAGTAATTACACCTTGGCTTTGAATGGACATGTCCCAAATATCTATGGTTCCACCATATGTGAGCACCTCTTAAAAAACAAAGGGTGTGCAGCTAATTTCAGTGTTGATTGGGTCAGTGTTTTGTCCCGGTTGCACTCTTTATTTCACCTCAAGGTGCTGGAGGCACTTTATATCGGGTCCCACAAGCCTTCCCTGTGTAAACAACGTGAATAAGAGTTCAAAATGGCTGAGAATTGGCTGTATTTAGAGAAAGTATGGAAGGAACAGAAGACTAAGTAGGAAAAACAAAGAAGAGGTTTATATGGAAATACTTGAGTAAATCATCTCCTCCTCAAATCCTAATCTAATGTAGTTACTTACCATATTTATAAATAGAAACAGTCTTTTGTCACAATAGGATGGAAGAACATGAAATATGTGGAGTCCTACTCTACAACATTTACCAAATTTCTTCCTTCATGAGCACCAGAATGATTTAAAGCCAAAGTCTTTTGGTTTCACTGGTAGTATAACTTTGTTGCATTTTTTGTCGAATTCTACAAAGTCTATTGTAAAAATGATTTAAACTGGTGTTTGCAAGTGATCAACGGCAATATTTCAGATTTACTTTTCCTCATTTTGATTTGTTGTAAATGTCTGGGCTTATGTCACAAAGTGAAAATCGTCTGGACAAACACGAAGATCTTAACAAAATTATTGCGGATAAACTTTTACTTAACATATTTTATATCAGATTGTCAAAATTCTTCAATATGTCTTATTCACAATTTCCTGTCTTTTGTAGCTCTTAGTAAATGTTGTCTTTTCACTATCTCTCCTAATCCCTGTTCTACCAAACATTTACACAATCTCATTCTTCTTCTTCTTTGTCCCATTTCCCTTGAGGATGTGAGTGATCATGGCTCTCCACAATTTCCTGTTGTTTGTAGCTCTTAGTAAATGTTGTCTTTTCACTATCTCTCCTAATCCCTGTTCTGCCAACCATTTACACAATCTCATTCTTCTTCTTTGTCCCATTTCCCTTGAGGATGTGAGTGATCATGGCTCTCCACAATTTCCTGTCGTTTGTAGCTCTTAGTAAATGTTGTCTTTTCACTATCTCTCCTAATCCCTGTTCTACCAAACATTTACACAATCTCATTCTTCTTCTTCTTTGTCCCATTTCACTTGAGGATGTGAGTGATCATGGCTCTCCACAATTTCCTGTCGTTTGTAGCTCTTAGTAAATGTTGTCTTTTCACTATCTCTCCTAATCCCTGTTCTGCCAACCATTTACACAATCTCATTCTTCTTCTTCTTTGTCCCATTTCCCTTGAGGATGTGAGTGATCATGGCTCTCCACAATTTCCTGTCGTTTGTAGCTCTTAGTAAATGTTGTCTTTTCACTATCTCTCCTAATCCCTGTTCTGCCAACCATTTACACAATCTCATTCTTCTTCTTCTTTGTCCCATTTCCCTTGAGGATGTGAGTGATCATGGCTCTCCACAATTTCCTGTCGTTTGTAGCTCTTAGTAAATGTTGTCTTTTCACTATCTCTCCTAATCCCTGTTCTGCCAACCATTTACACAATCTCATTCTTCTTCTTTGTCCCATTTCCCTTGAGGATGTGAGTGATCATGGCTCTCCACAATTTCCTGTCATTTGTAGCTCTTAGTAAATGTTGTCTTTTCTCTTTATATCTCCTAATCCCTGTTCTGCCAACTATTTACACAATCTCATTGTTCTTCTTCTTCTTCTTCTTTGTGCCGTTTCCCTTGAGGATGTGAGTGATCATGGCTCTCCACAATTTCCTGTTGTTTGTAGCTCTTAGTAAATGTTGTCTTTTCACTATCTCTCCTAATCCCTGTTCTGCCAACCATTTACACAATCTCATTCTTCTTCTTCTTTGTCCCATTTCCCTTGAGGATGTGAGTGATCATGGCTCTCCACAATTTCCTGTCCTTTGTAGCTCTTAGTAAATGTTGTCTTTTCACTATCTCTCCTAATCCCTGTTCTGCCAACCATTTACACAATCTCATTCTTCTTCTTCTTTGTCCCATTTCCCTTGAGGATGTGAGTGATCATGGCTCTCCACAATTTCCTGTCTTTTGTAGCTCTTAGTAAATGTTGTCTTTTCACTATCTCTCCTAATCCCTGTTCTGCCAACCATTTACACAATCTCATTCTTCTTCTTTGTGCCATTTCCCTTGTGGATGTGAGTGATCATGGCTCTCCACAATTTCCTGTCCTTTGTAGCTCTTAGTAAATGTTGTCTTTTCACTATCTCTCCTAATCCCTGTTCTGCCAACCATTTACACAATCTCATTCTTCTTCTTTGTGCCATTTCCCTTGAGTAAATGGATGGCAATTGTGGCAATCCACAATTTCCCATTCTTTGTAGCTCTTAATGAATTTTATCTTTTTATTATCCCTCTTAAACATTGTCTGCCATCCACTTACTCAAGCTCATTCTTCTATATGCAGTGTCCCTTCAGGATGTAGGGGATCATGGCTCTCCACAATTTCCTGTCCTTCATAGCTCTTAATGAATTCTGTCATTTTGTTATCTCTCCTAAACCATGTTCCACCATCCATTCACTCAAGACCATTTTTCTTCTATTTGCCATGTCCCTTCAGGGTGTAGGCAATCGTGGCTCTCCACAATTCTCTATCCTTTCTAGCTCTAAATAAATTTCGTTTTTTGTTCTCTCTCCTAGACCTTGTTCTGCCATCCATTTATTCAAGTACATTCTTCTTCTATGTGCCATGACCCTTCAGGATGTTGGTTATCATGGCTCTCCATAATTTCCTTCCCTTGTAGTTCTTAATAAATTTTGTCTTTTTGTTATCTCTCTTAAACCTTGTTCCATCATTCATTCACTCACACTTACTTACTTACTAGGTTATATGTTATTTTCCTTTGTTCAATCTGTCCTGTGAGTATCAGGTTTTCCAAGCCCTCTTTCTTCATTATCTGCTCTAGAAATTTCAACTATTTCTTCCTGATGTTAAGTATAAGTTTCCATTTTGTCTCCTTTTTCTCTGAAACTTTGTTGTTGCTCATATGTTTGGTCTATGTCATCTACAGCATCCATCTGTAGAATCATATTTCTGTTGCTTCAAATCTCTTCATCTTTGAAGAGACTGTCAAGCATTCACTGCCATATAGGAGGACTGATATCACATAACACTTCAGTAGTCTCTTCTTTCTTTCTAACAAAATGTGAATTCGAAATGTTTTCCCAGCGTCTCTGTCTTCATAACCAAACTTGAAGCATTTGTGGATTTTGGTATTTTAACATTTTTATCAAATCTCAAGTAAAAACCGCCTTCAGTGATTCCCACCCATGAATCTTCTAAAATAGTCTTTCTCTGTCTGGGTCATAAATAAACATGGCAGCTGTGCTCAGTTAATTATGAACAAACATAATCAAGGATTATTATTGCAAAATAAAATTATGCAATGATAAAATTAATTTACTTAATTATAAATTAATTAAGACGAAATCTCATGTTTTAAATTGGAAACTTAATTAGCTGCAAATAGAAGCAGTAATAAATCTTATTATTGAATAATTCTGGTCTGAGATTTTAAAATTTGTTGTTAATATAAATTAAGGGTTATGGACTACCCTTATCTTAATTGAGTGGGAGGTGTCATGGGTAGCAGTGCAGAATGAGAAATTAAAGAATCAAGTTTAGATTCCAATCAGGTTCATTATATTTACTTATGTGAAAATACCTTAACAAAACGTATGACTATACATCTCTCCCCCAATTATAGATTAAACAGTATGATTGGAAAAATTATTCTTAGTCTAAAAAAATTTGCTCATGCAATATTCACTCACAAAAATCTTATTGACACGAATTCAGATAAAGAAACACCTGAACAATCCCTTTCTTCCTCATTTGCAATGCATTCCTATAGTAAAATCATTAGCAATGCATTTCCATTATACATATAATAGCCCTATTCTATCAGTAATGCTTGCATTCATTCCTGACCACTGACAATCCCTTTCTTCCTCATTTGCAATGCATTCCTATAGTAAATCATTAGCAATGCATTTACATTATACATATAATAGCCCTATTCTATCAGTAATGCTTGCATTCATTCCTGACCACTGACAATCCCATTCTTCCTCATTTGCAATGCATTCCTATAGTAAAATCATTAGCAATGCATTTCCATTATACATATAATAGCCCTATTCTATCCATAATGCTTGCATTCATTCCTGACCACTGACAATCCCTTTCTTCCTCATTTGCAATGCATTCCTATAGTAAAATCATTAGCAATGCATTTACATTATACATATAATAGCCCTATTCTATCAGTAATGCTTGCATTCATTCCTGACCACTGACAATCCCTTTCTTCCTCATTTGCAATGCATTCCTATAGTAAATCATTAGCAATGCATTTACATTATACATATAATAGCCCTATTCTATCAGTAATGCTTGCATTCATTCCTGACCACTGACAATCCCTTTCTTCCTCATTTGCAATGCATTCCTATAGTAAAATCATTAGCAATGCATTTCCATTATACATATAATAGCCCTATTCTATCCATAATGCTTGCATTCATTCCTGACCACTGACAATCTTTTTCTTCCTCATTTGCAATGCATTCCTATAGTAAATCATTAGCAATGCATTTCCATTATACATATAATAGCCCTATTCTATCAGTAATGCTTGCATTCATTCCTGACCACTGACAATCCCTTTCTTCCTCATTTGCAATGCATTCCTATAGTAAATCATTAGCAATGCATTTACATTATACATATAATAGCCCTATTCTATCAGTAATGCTTGCATTCATTCCTGACCACTGACAATCCCTTTCTTCCTCATTTGCAATGCATTCCTATAGTAAATCATTAGCAATGCATTTACATTATACATATAATAGCCCTATTCTATCAGTAATGCTTGCATTCATTCCTGACCACTGACAATCCCTTTCTTCCTCATTTGCAATGCATTCCTATAGTAAATCATTAGCAATGCATTTACATTATACATATAATAGCCCTATTCTATCAGTAATGCTTGCATTCATTCCTGACCACTGACAATCCCTTTCTTCCTCATTTGCAATGCATTCCTATAGTAAATCATTAGCAATGCATTTCCATTATACATATAATAGCCCTATTCTATCAGTAATGCTTGCATTCATTCCTGACCACTGACAATCCCTTTCTTCCTCATTTGCAATGCATTCCTATAGTAAATCATTAGCAATGCATTTCCATTATACATATAATAGCCCTATTCTATCAGTAATGCTTGCATTCATTCCTGACCACTGACAATCCCTTTCTTCCTCCTTTGCAATGCATTCCTATAGTAAAATCATTAGCAATGCATTTCCATTATACATATAATAGCCCTATTCTATCCATAATGCTTGCATTCATTCCTGACCACTGACAATCCCTTTCTTCCTCATTTGCAATGCATTCCTATAGTAAATCATTAGCAATGCATTTACATTATACATATAATAGCCCTATTCTATCAGTAATGCTTGCATTCATTCCTGACCACTGACAATCCCTTTCTTCCTCATTTGCAATGCATTCCTATAGTAAAATCATTAGCAATGCATTTCCATTATACATATAATAGCCCTATTCTATCCATAATGCTTGCATTCATTCCTGACCACTGACAATCCCTTTCTTCCTCATTTGCAATGCATTCCTATAGTAAATCATTAGCAATGCATTTACATTATACATATAATAGCCCTATTCTCTCAGTAATGCTTGCATTCATTCCTGACCACTGACAATCCCTTTCTTCCTCATTTGCAATGCATTCCTATAGTAAATCATTAGCAATGCATTTACATTATACATATAATAGCCCTATTCTCTCAGTAATGCTTGCATTCATTCCTGACCACTGACAATCCCTTTCTTCCTCATTTGCAATGCATTCCTATAGTAAATCATTAGCAATGCATTTACATTATACATATAATAGCCCTATTCTCTCAGTAATGCTTGCATTCATTCCTGACCACTGACAATCCCTTTCTTCCTCATTTGCAATGCATTCCTATAGTAAATCATTAGCAATGCATTTACATTATACATATAATAGCCCTATTCTCTCAGTAATGCTTGCATTCATTCCTGACCACTGACAATCCCTTTCTTCCTCATTTGCAATGCATTCCTATAGTAAATCATTAGCAATGCATTTACATTATACATATAATAGCCCTATTCTCTCAGTAATGCTTGCATTCATTCCTGACCACTGACAATCCCTTTCTTCCTCATTTGCAATGCATTCCTATAGTAAATCATTAGCAATGCATTTACATTATACATATAATAGCCCTATTCTCTCAGTAATGCTTGCATTCATTCCTGACCACTGACAATCCCTTTCTTCCTCATTTGCAATGCATTCCTATAGTAAATCATTAGCAATGCATTTACATTATACATATAATAGCCCTATTCTCTCAGTAATGCTTGCATTCATTCCTGACCACTGACAATCCCTTTCTTCCTCATTTGCAATGCATTCCTATAGTAAATCATTAGCAATGCATTTACATTATACATATAATAGCCCTATTCTCTCAGTAATGCTTGCATTCATTCCTGACCACTGACAATCCCTTTCTTCCTCATTTGCAATGCATTCCTATAGTAAATCATTAGCAATGCATTTACATTATACATATAATAGCCCTATTCTCTCAGTAATGCTTGCATTCATTCCTGACCACTGACAATCCCTTTCTTCCTCATTTGCAATGCATTCCTATAGTAAATCATTAGCAATGCATTTACATTATACATATAATAGCCCTATTCTCTCAGTAATGCTTGCATTCATTCCTGACCACTGACAATCCCTTTCTTCCTCATTTGCAATGCATTCCTATAGTAAATCATTAGCAATGCATTTACATTATACATATAATAGCCCTATTCTCTCAGTAATGCTTGCATTCATTCCTGACCACTGACAATCCCTTTCTTCCTCATTTGCAATGCATTCCTATAGTAAATCATTAGCAATGCATTTACATTATACATATAATAGCCCTATTCTCTCAGTAATGCTTGCATTCATTCCTGACCACTGACAATCCCTTTCTTCCTCATTTGCAATGCATTCCTATAGTAAATCATTAGCAATGCATTTACATTATACATATAATAGCCCTATTCTATCCATAATGCTTGCATTCATTCCTGACCACTGACAATCCCTTTCTTCCTCATTTGCAATGCATTCCTATAGTAAATCATTAGCAATGCATTTCCATTATACATATAATAGCCCTATTCTATCAGTAATGCTTGCATTCATTCCTGACCACTGACAATCCCTTTCTTCCTCCTTTGCAATGCATTCCTATAGTAAAATCATTAGTGACGCATTTCCATTATACATATAATAGCCCTATTCTATCAGTAATGCTTGCATTCATTCCTGACCACTGACAATCCCTTTCTTCCTCATTTGCAATGCAATCCTATAGTAAAATCATGAGCAATGCATTTCCATTATACATATAATAGCCCTATTCTATCAGTAATGCTTGCATTCATTCCTGACCACTGACAATCCCTTTCTTCCTCATTTGCAATGCATTCCTATAGTAAAATCATTAGCAATGCATTTCCATTATACATATAATAGCCCTATTCTATCAGTAATGCTTGCATTCATTCTTAACCACTGACAATCCCTTTCTTCCTCATTTGCAATGAATTCCTATAGTAAAATCATTAGCAATGCATTTCCATTATACATATAATAGCCCTATTCTACCAGTAAAATTTACTAAGAGCTACAAATAACAGGAAAATATGGGGAACCATGATCATTAATGATATAGCTAATAAACTTCTTGTAAATATTTGGCAGAACAGGGATGAGGAGATATAGTGAAAAGACAAAATTTACTAAGAGCTACAAAGGACAGGAAATTGTGGAGAGCCATGATCACTCACATCCTCAAGGGAAACAGCATAAAGAAGAAGAAGAAGAATGAAATTATTTAAATCGTTCGCAGAACAGGGATTAAGAGAGATAGTGAAAAGACAAAATAAACTAAGAGCTACAAAAGACAGGAAATTGTGGAGAGCCACAATTGCCTACACCCTGAAGGGACATGGCACATAGAAGAAGAAGAAAAATGATCTTGAGTAAATGGATGGTGGAACATGGTTTAGGAGAGATAACGAAATGACTGAATTCATTAAGAGCTATGAAGGACAGGAAATTGTGGAGAGCCATGATCACCTACATCCTGAAGGGACACTGCATACAGAAGAATGAGCTTGAGGAAATGGATGGCAGACAATGTTTAAGAGGGATAATAAAAAGACAAAATTTATTAAGAGCTACAAAGAATGGGAAATTGTGGAGAGCCATGATCACCTACATCCTGAAGGGACACTGCATACAGAAGAATGAGCTTGAGTAAGTGGATGGCAGATAATGTTTAAATGGGATAATAAAAAGATGAAATTTATTAAGACCTACAAAGAATGGGAAATTGTGGAGAGCCATGATTACCTTCATTCTGAAGGGACAAAGCACATAGAGAAGTAGAACAGACAAAAATTAACAAGTAAATAACATTATAAAAGATGTTCGATATAAAGCAATGTTATTTGAATTTCAACGCCAATTTTTTTGAGGAATAATTTTGGATGATCAATGGGATCACATCAAAGCAGTTTATTTGTTTGTCTTTCATCTACACTATTATAAGGATTATCGTACTCATCTTTGTTTTCCTTATTACAATATTTCAGTCATAGTTCCATCTGGACTTCATCAGGTTTATATCAATGCAGGTAATCTTCAGGGAATTCTAAACAGAACCCTTTATTGAATATACAGAGGTAGACTGTTCTCATTTCTAAAGTCTGGTCCTTCCGAAAATGTTTTGCCTCAACAATCAACATATTTTTTGATACACTGATGGTTCTCGGTTAATATTTAATTTATTTAATATAAATGGAAACAAACAATACATTGCCTGTCTTTGATATCATGTTAAAGCATACTGATAATGATTTAAACTGAGGTTTTGATTGGTACAGTATGGTATGGTTTGGTTTGACTTACAGCATATCAAACTCAATCGGTTATTTAATGCCGACATGGTTTTTATTGCTGCTAATAATTGTTTTCAAACATTTATTGCTGGTAATATTTTTACAAAGTATTTCTGGTACTAAAACCTAATTTTACACCTCCACATTGTTTTGACCCCAGTTTGGGGGTTAACTATTTACCCATAGCTGGGACCCTAATACCTGGGAATACCAGCAATTAAGTGGTGGTTCCACGCTCCTCAAAACCTCCTGATCAGAGGCCTTCCTGTTGGACATAGTTTATCGTCTTACCCACGATGCTTCATTTAGGGGGAGGGGGCTTGGGGTGGGGCTTACCCCTCTGCAGAGGTGCAGTCAGTGTATTCTGAGGCCCCAGCCAACAGGGCTGTGAGGTTTTGAATTTTTATGTAAAGGGCACAACTGTAAAAATTGCTTGACAAATACAATGTGAACACCTTGTTTATATCACAAAATACAAGAATAGAAGAGAACAAGTTGTGTTGACCGGCCTTCATATAGGCCACACCTACATCCATTTAGTGGGGAGCACAGAATGCCTAATATGTACTACATGCCAAAAAAGATTCACAGTTAAACATATACTGCTTGAGTGAATAAACTTGAATCAAGTGCGGAAACAATATTACCAAACAAGTAATTTGAAGAAACTCTTTATGGAAATAACACCATCTAGAATATAAAAGATTTTATAAAAGCAATTGGAATGTACTCAAAAATATCAGTGGCCGAATACTACTGCATATATGTATGTATGTATGTATGTATGTTTCTGTGTGTGTATATAACAAGACTCTTCGGCAGAATTGAGTCACTGTCAGTCACTGTGTGTTTATCTAAATCTAAAAATAAATACGCTAAAATTCACCTTCATCCCTTCATCTGTGCGCCAGCGGCTTAGTGGTAGAATTTCCGACTGACGCCAATTCAGTCGGGTTTCGATCCTAGCTAGAGGCAACTGGACGTCTAGCCACACTGATGAGCTGTGATACAGCGAAACGGTCTGTCTGTGGATGACAATATATATATATATATATATATATAGTAAACCTAAAGAGCCTACCTAGGTTTCACCTACGTGGATCGTCAGGGTAAACTTTACCCTGACGATCCGCGTAGGTGAAACCGAGGTAGGTTTGTCTGGCTCTTTAGGTTTACTTAGTTTGCTCTACTTAGCATATTGAGCACTTAGTTATTTTTACTTTACTCGTGTTGGAGGTATTTTTCTTTGGACTCTGAGCTTGGATTCTGGACGATTGTTTTCGCCTGAAGTACATGTTCTTAGTTCTTTCTTTTTTTATCCTTTTTTTCCCCCCTTTGGTATTCGTTTGTTCACTTACAAGCTAAAACACCTAAGGTTTTGCCGGACAAGTATAGCTGCTTATATTTATAAGATTATTATATATATATATATATATATATATATATATATATATATATATATATATATATATGTGTGTGTGTGTGTGTGTGTGTGTGTGTGTGTGTGTGTGTGTGTGCAAATATATAGAAAAATAGGAAAGTACCGTTAGGTTAATAATCCAAAGTTCTTTAGTATTTTTGTTTTTATTTTTAAAATCAGTGCTCAATACACAAGTAGAGCCTAAATTATAATTATCTTGTAAAAATATGATTAAGAATTCTCATGTTTCAAAAACAGAAGATAAAAACTTCAATTTAATTGTAAAAATTAAATTCAATTAAAGTACCCAGCTCTGTTTCATCCTCAAGCGAATTTTGGAATAACTAATCTTGAAATTTACAGAGCTTTATAAGCAAATACATTTGTAATATTAATTACTATGGAAACGGTGAAACTAATTATCTTAATAAGGGACGTAAGGGTTTACATTGTCTCTGACAACTATTGTATCAACATATTAGTTACTTTCGGAAAGTGGTTAAGTCAAGATAGGGTCAGGGTGGCTATTTTCAAGTGAATGATGACATCCGTTTGACGTATATCATCTGGTGTATTTCAACGACAGAGAGTTATTGGCATTTTTGTTATGCCATTAAATTCGTATTTGCATACTTAAAGATTTTTTTCTTTTCTGAAAGGGTTGTTTGTATATAAATACACTGTACTGAACTACAATTTGTTTTTTTGATAACTTCATACAGTTTTTTTTTTATCTTATGATGGGGTTAAGCTTTTAAACCTATTTCTTTAATTGAAATTGTTTATAGACCATGAAATTCTAAAGTTTTTAAGCTAATTATTTAAGGCAAAAATTTGTTGATGTTGGCAAAAAACCGTTAACTCATGTCTATGATTTAATAAATTTTCGATTTTTAGAAACTTAATAAAGTGTAGTTTTTCTTGTAGGCATAAAGGGCATGGGTCATCCCAGGTTTTACAAGTTCTTGTTGTATTTATTATTTTCCATTTTACTTTTGGTGTTTTATTCATTTCTTTTATTCATTTTTGTGTAGTGATGTAAAATATTTTCAATGTAATTTATTATCATAAAAATACTATAATATATATATATATATATATATATCACGACCTAACATGCGCAAGTAAAATATTTGCGTGGTCGTCTATAACGATTTTTTACGAGCACGTCAATAACGACAAACGCGTTCAGGAATTTTCATTACGGATAGAAGCTACAACAAGGAAAAATCGTTTATTTATTTCATTAGAAGAATTTACAAATAGGAACGATCAATTAGCTTATCTTTATACCCTGCCTGGTGGCAAATGCTGCTGGTGGACGTCCCGCCATAGTCCACCGAAACCGTGATATCACCCCTGGTCAGCGGCTGATGAAGACAGGCTATCGCACGTGTTAATACACGTTGTATGTTAAATATATATATATCACTATATATATATATATGTAAGTAAAATAAATCCTAAAGAGCCAGGAACACCTACCTAGGTTTCACCGAAATGGATCTTCAGGGTAAGCTGGCTAACAAGGATATGACGAAACAGTATTTATTGATAAAACCATTAAAAACTAATATGCATAAAACAAAGTAACAGAAGAAGACAATTAAAAAATGAAAGATCTAAAAACATTATAACAGGGCGAAACAAATCGTCCAGTTCCTTAAGTCTTTAGTCCAAAGAATAAAAACCCAAGCAAGTAGTAAGACTAAAATAGAGAATATTACAAAAATAATGCCATAAACATAAAGCAGGGGGCAAATTTTTTGTTTGTTATGTATCGAGGAAAAATTAGCAATGGCCCCCTACAATGAACTTAAGAATTTATTAAATCAAAGATCTGAGATTTTAAATAGGTGTAGGCATAGGAAATCCTGGTTATTGGTTGGTTGTCTATTGGATTTAACGGTATGTTAACTCCTGTTTGGGTCATTTTATGCCGATGCCTTGTTTATTTATGTATATAAGATGGCTATATTGTATAAAAGGTTGAGACACTGTTGGGTTTCATAATCTACTGTATTTTTTTGGGTTGCTTTTTCTTGTGATTGTTTCTCATTGTATATTTTCATATCTACATCCATGCGTGCATATGTATGTCTATACACACATATACACATACATTTACACTATTTGAAAGTATTATATTTTGTTAAGGATCTTGATTTCTTTAAGAAAGTTGTATATTTTATCTGTGTCTGTATTTTAAAAAAAATCTTTTAAGCCTTTTCCATTGAAATTCCTAGTAAGATTTTGGGTTTAGGAAGTTGTTCCATTGAGTTGTTTATTTCTGTGGTATTTATTGGTTCTTGTAGGAGTATATAAATGGAAAGGAATTGTGATGGTTTTATCTAGTGTCACTTGTGTTGCTATTGCCTGTAATTTAGTTTCAATATGCACTTTACTTTACCCTAACCTTGGTTATTGGAATAGAGGCTTTGGGTTTCTTTTTTTTTTGTTTTCTTGTTCCTCACACTCCCTCCTGATCTCATGATCACACAGATGATCATAGAGGTATAGCGGATACTTCTGGTGGCAGTACTGCCAGGTCTACATTCTGCAGGTCCTTGGCATTTTAGGTGTCATCACAATCTTCCTCATCGTCCAAATCTGTACTCTCTGATATAGGAGGCAGACCATCTAACTGCATTGTGCAAAACATTGTTGTTGTCTCCGAATCACTATCAGACGATGTATCTTCGCTGTGACGCTCTTCTTCTGAGGCGGTTAACTTGTGTCTCGGGCGAAAGTTTTTCACATGGTGTGGCACACCATTGATCCAGACTGTTTGGGATCTAATAATTCCATGAACACGGCCTCTGCTAAATCTAGTTTGGGAGCTTGATCCATATGACATCACCAATTTTATATGGTTCTTTGGTATTCTTCAGAATATTTGGCATTACTTGATCTATCCCCTTTATCCGCTGTCTGTATGTATATATTCTGTTGGTCGGTGCAGTTGATGGTGTTACATCATCTTTGGGTGTGACGTACCAATACACAGCTTCTTGAATGGAGCACTGTGTTCTGGTTGCTATCCTTTTTACGGTGCGTTGACACCACTCCGCTATCCCATTACCCTCTGGAGTGTATGCATCTCTGTACCTTACTTTCACTCACCATTCGACCGCAAGGTCCTGAAAATCTTGGCTACAGAAAGTTGGAGCATTGTCTGTCAATATTTCAAAAGGGGGACCACGTTCATAGAAGATAGCTCGTAATTGTTGTATAATTGATAATGCATCTTGTCGCACCAGTGGGCGCCATACAGTGAAACGTGTTGGGCCGCAATCTGTCAAATTTAGAAAATGATTGCCATTGTGATGTGTCACATCCATGCCCAGTTGCCACCAGTTTTTGTCTACCCCAAGCTTGCCCTTGTTCCACTGGACTGGAACAGCGTCCACAGCGCAGCATTCCTTGTACGGCTGACCTAACCATCTCTTTTGTCACTGCAGGGTATATACTTTCTGGACGAGGTAAGTCGAACTTCAAATGCCAGGATGACCACTCTTGCTATGTATGGCGCAGATTTGTTCGATGGTCAGCTGGTTCATAACGGCTGTGCACGTTCGTGGCTCTGATCCCCGTTTCAACATGTCAAGCCATCTTTTTGGTACTCTAGTCAACTTATCGGCCAGGTTCCTCTGTTACATAGTCAGTGTGATGTCAACTACCAAACCATATTCTTCAATTAGCTGCTGTAGGTTAGCCAGTTTCCTGCGCACTAGAATTTTGCTCACAGCTTTCATCCTCACTCAGGTCTTGCCTGTCAGTATATTCTGTAGCTGTTGGTGCACGCATACCAAGTTCGTATATAGGTGTACCATCTTGGCCTGCCACAGTAATGCCAGATTTATACCTTTCAACATGGCATCCAATTCAGCCAGGTTTCTATGTTGTGCATCATTTCTTGGTTGAAGCCAGCACGCATCTTCTAGTATAACTCCCGGTTTTCCAGCATCACACCTATTGCCAGGTAGCTTGCATCAACCCATGCATTGACTTCTTCTCCAGTCACGCACCAATCTCCTCGAATGGGGTCATCTTGGTGCACTCTAGTCAGTGTTTCAAGAATCATCTGTGTAAGAAGAGCGTCTTTTATAGTGTCAGGCCACCCGTTTGTTAACATGCTTGCTCGTCTTTTTATCATTCCTGTGGCTGCACAGAGCCACCCCCATACGGGAAAATGCCCCACTAATTTCCCACATACGGAAAATACTGTGCTTCGTGTTAGTGTAGTGGGGAGTTCCGGAACTGAGCTCCCTCGCTTCCACTGCAATGTGTTGTGCTCCCCGCAGACTTTAAGCCCAAGCACATTGGCCCCATCCTTTGAGTGAATAGGGTCATTGCTAGACAGCCCGAAAGATTCTAATCTGCACCTGACTTCATTCTCCGAAAGTATGTCTTTGTTTTTATATATGTCATCGATTTATGTCGACGCAGCTCTTTTCATCAGCTCATCCTGATCTAGCACTGACTGATCTCATAATTAGGGGAGCCGGTATTAAGGACAAGCCCTAGACGCGTCAAGCAGTACCTACTTCCTTTGATGATAACCGTTTGGAAAAGCCATAACATCTCATGGATTTTCGCCGTAAAGACCTCTAGGTATTGATTTATCTCCCTATAGTTCATCACTAGCCTTACCTTAGCCTTGGTGGCTTGTGGCTTGGGGGCTCCAATCAGTCTTGAGGATATGGTATCAGTCAGCCATTTGTGATCCACATCTCTAGTTCACTCTCATAGGCAGCTCTGTTCTTGTTTGACACCGTATATTCCGCAACGGTGTTGTGTAATTGATCCGGTGCTTTATTTCCTGTCCACTTCCATTCTGTTGTCCAAGTCTTTGTTCCTTCGTCATACACGATACAGAAATCCCGTTCCTCAATTGTAATGGTGGCACATAATTCACAATTTCTCTCGAGCTGCACTTCCCCGGTATGCATGACCATAACACCGGCTAGTTTACGTATGGCATTGATTCTAATCAGTAAATCGTACCCCAGAGGCTTGTCACAAACCACCAGTGTGTCCACCTCGGCACAATCACCTGTTAGGACTGAAATTACTCCAATTTCACAGCACGCATGGGACGTCTCATCAATCGTCCTAATCGTCACATGTCGCTCCTTCCAGGCCTAACAGTGGTTTGCACTGATTATTGAACAGGAACATCCCGTGTCAATGAGAGCTGAACTTTGCACGCCATTCACATGTACCCTGACTATAGGCAAATCTGTGATTGACAGGGGGCAAGGGTGGCGACAGTTCTTTACCCCCTGAGCTCATTTCCCGGACAGTTCCACACTAGATGGCCCAGATTGTTACAGCGATAGCAACGTGGTTTCCTATGATTCCTGCTCCCCATATTTCTTTGACTCCTGCACTCTCGGGAGAAGTGGTTGGAACCACCACACTTGTAGCATTTGGGGCCCTCCTGAGCTATGGGGACGCAACAGTCGTCGGCAGCATTCTCCTCTGATTTACACATGGCCTCCTCTGTCTGTGCAGCTGCTTCAACATGCGCTGACACCTTCAAAATGGTTCGGGCTCGAGTCAGCAGCTGGTCAATACCCATCTCCCCCGGCTTTGATGATGCTCACAGGAGCCGGCTGACATCAATGGGTAGACCTTCCAAAAATGCATATGCCAGTATCCAGTCATTAATGCCCCTGAATTGTACTGACATCTTTCTTAGATCAGCCAGGTAAATATCAACTGTCACCCCAGGGAGGAGTTGCCACCCAATAAATTGCCTCCAAGAAATGGACTCATCCATGCCAAATGCTGTGTAAAGGGCATACTTGATTTTGTCCAAGTCCCCTTCATCACCGAGTTGCTGGTAGACTACGTAAGCGCTTGCTGTTAGCCTCAATGGGATGACCAATGCAGGCTCCTTGATTTTGAAGTTTGCAGACTCACTCCGCCTTCTCAAACCACTCAACAATAGATGGACCAGTGGGGGAGCCATCAAATTCTGGTATTAATTTCAAATCGAACCAGTCCATTATTGTCAAAGTACAACTGAAATAGCTTGTAGGTAATTCAGTTCGCCCATCATTGGCGATGACTGAAATGGATTAAAGTGCTTGCTTTCTTCTCCAGTCCACTGCTCTACCAACTGAGCTGTCACATGTGACCTCTTCTTTATTCTCGTCAGTACGTACGTATGCCATCACTCCAACAAAAGTTCTGCCGTCTTCCTCACAGACTCACTATTTATGTCTGAGTCAGGGGCAACTAAAATTAGCATACGAGACTTAATTCTGGTTTGCTGTAGACTTCTTATTTTATAAATTCAATCTGGTTTGAATTCTTAGTCTTTTTTCTTTATACGTCTGCACTCAAGGTACGAATTTCAGAATAATCCATTTCACTTTTAATGTTGGTCGCGATCTTTCAACAGGACCTGACACGCCAAGCAAATTCACTTTGTGGGAGGTACATCTCCTCGTTCCTCACAGTTCTACTATTTAATCCATAGCTGGGGAGAGGAGATGGATTTATACCTTTTCCAAAGGTATTTGTGTATAACTGAATGTAACAAAGGAGATTGTAATTCGAACTTGGCTCTCCAATTTCTTTTTCCAAGGTGCAATCCATTACACCGTCTGGACATCCACTGACTGATGAAGTCAGTTGTTCAAGACTTGCATGAATGACAAAAGAAAGTAAATATTTATCCCGAGATTCAAATCTGGAGAGAAATGTAGCTTTGATTTTTTCTTTTTGTTTTCTGCTATTCTGTTCACGTAAAATCTGCTTTGTTGTACGAGTTTTTCTGACTCTTTGCACTTGTTGATGGCTTTGTACTTTGATGTCAGTCAGACTAAAGACACATTGACATTTGCTGCGGATTCTTTTTGCGTCTAGCTGTCCAATTCTTGTTTTTGTTCCTACTTGGAATTTGTTCGTTCACTTTGTCTCTCTTGCATTTGCATGAATAGAATGCTGACGATCCGTTTCTTGTTGGCGACATGCAAACATTTACATTGTTTTGGGGGAATGTTTTATTTTCGAGATAACAGAGAGAGAATAAATAAAGGAAGACAAAATCATAGGTAAGTAATGAAATAGGTTTACTATGCTGAAGGTACACTTAGCAATGGACCTAATGATAACTCCCCTGCTCAGCTCCGCTTCTGTATATAAAGGGAC
>OZ038509.1:25169704-25222204 GCA_964036315.1 Acanthosepion esculentum
TAAAACGATACTAGAAAGAATTAATTCTGAACTTAGGAAGAAGTTAGGAGTAAACCAGTGGAAAAACACAAAAGCATCTATTGACTGGTTCCACAGCATAAATAACAAACAAAATTGCCACTTCCTACAATTAGACATAAAAGAATTTTACCCATCCATAACAGAACGTATGTTAGATAAGGCCATCAACTTAGCTCAGGAACAAATAATAATAAAACCAAACGAAATCGACATCATTAAGCACTCCCGTAAATCATTACTAATTCACAATGAAGTAGCATGGATAAACAAAAATAGGATATTTGACAGTTCAATGGGAACCTTTGATGGTGCAAGACATGTGAGATTGTAGGTATTTACTTACTACACAAACTAAGCAAAATAATAGATAGAAATGACACAAGACTCTACAGGGACGACGGTCACATAATCTTAAGAAACTGCAACAAACAAAACACAGATAAAACTAGAAAAGCAATAATAAAGATTTTCAAAAATAACGGATTCGACATAGATATAAAAACTAACCTAAACGAAGTAGATTTTCTAGATGTTACCTTCAACCTAAGAAAAGGCACATTCAAACCATACAGAAAACCCAATGATAAACCACTCTATATACACACATTTTCCAACCACCCGCCTTCTATAATCAAACAGATACCAAAATCGATTAACCGCAGGCTTTCCGACAATTCCTTCAATCAATCTATATTTAACAAAGCTAAGAAAGACTACAAAACAACCCTAAAAGATAGCGGATTCCCAGCAACATTCACATACTCACCACAGAACACAAAAAAGGCCAACAAAAAAAAAAGAAATATCATATGGTTCAACTCACCATACAGCAAAAATGTAAAAACAAATGTAAGAAAAATATTCTTCAACCTTTTAAACAAAGACTTCCCAGAATCAAGCATCCTACACAAAATATTCAACAAAAATACAGTAAAAATCAGCTACAGTTGCACTGGGAACATGGCACAAATAATAAAAAAGCACAACAGGAAAATTATTAACAAACCACATGAACAAATTAAACCCACGTGCAACTTCAGAATAAAAAACGAATGTCTCTTAAATGGTAATTGTTTACAAAACAATGTAATCTACCAAGCCACGATAAAATCACCAGATAATGAAGAAAAAGTATACATAGGAGTAACTGAAGGTCCCTGGAAACAAAGAAATTATGTACACAAAACATCTTTCACAAATAGTAAATATGCGAACAGCACAATGCTTTCTAAGTATACCTGGGAAATAAAAAACAAAACGCACACCACACCAAAAATATCTTGGAAAATAAGGAAAAAATCATCAGCATACAACAACCTATCAAAAACTGGCAAACTTTGCTTGGAGGAAAAAATAGCTATCATTACCTTCCCAGACCAAAATAAATTATTAAATTATTAACAAATTTTTACTACGTAACTTAAAAATCGAAAACGGAAAAAATACATTAAAAAAAATGACAATAAAATAAGCAAAATAAATTGATCCAAACAAATTACCAAATCACACCTCTTAGAATAGACAAAATAGAATAAAAAATAAGGAACAAAATCAATAAATAAAGTAAATAATAAACAAATTATCAAACTATTATGACCAAAAAATTAGACTATAAAATGTCAAAACAAAAAATCGGACGAAAAATAGCTATAACTGTTATATAACGATAAAAGAATGAATAAAAAATAATATACTGCATTACATAAAAATCGAAAACAAAAAAGAGAAAATATACAGTGTAACAAATAAATAACAAGTATAATAAATTGATCTAAATACATCCAAATACATAAATAAACTAACAACCGATACTGATAAACTAGCCATTTAGAAAAAACAAATAAAGATAATCAATCCAAATAAATAAATTAAAAACTGTTCCCACCAAAATAATAGTCAGAACAAAAAATCAGCCCCAAAATTCAACAAATAGCTTTAATTATCTTCCCAAACAAAAACAAAACTATTAAATAAGCTATATAAACAAATTTTTATTACGTTAATAAAAACACTGACCAAAATAAAAAAATAATAAATAATAAATAAATAAATATATAAGATAAAAAATTAAAATTAAAATGAATAAAAACAAGCAAAACAATTTGACCCAAATAAATAAGCAAATAAATGACTTCCGGTAAAATAACCGCCCTAATAGATTACCCACAATAAGCTATATAAACAAATTTTTACCATGTTAATAAAAACACCGATCAAAAAAAAAAAAAAAAAAAATAAATATATAAGATAAAAAATAAAAATAAAATTAAATAAAAACAAGCAAAATAATTTGACACAAATAAATAAACAAATAAACGACTTCCGGTAAAAATAACTGCCAAAACAGACTACCCACAATGCACCACTGACCCGTATATATAAATAGCCGAGAAAAATAACAGCACTAGTTGCCTGACGATTGCATCTAGCATGAAACAGACTGTCGCCTCTAAGTGTTGACTTCTATGTTCACTTTTATATTTACACATGCTCTATCTCTGATATTGAGCACTTTATCCCATAAATATAGCACACTTTAAGACTATATTTCTTCATATAGAACACAGAAGTGTTGGTCTCATTTGCTTTCCCTAAAAGGTTTCATTTTTGTTTTTATTTGTGCTGTTTTTTTTAAATTTCAATCTGACGAAGTCCTTTTAAAGGACAAAATGCATGACATTACCCACCACAGTGAACCCTCCATCAGAATGTCTGATGCCCAACTCCACGAGAGCACCCCTTTGCAACTGCTTGCTCTCACACTGTCCGCTGATCTGAGATAGAACAAATACATTGAATAATAGTTTCATCTACTGCAAGGAAAGTTGGTTCTCTGTGTCATGCCAGAAAGTCTATCCTTCAAATCTATAAATCAACCATTTGCCCCTGCATGGAATCAACCATTTGCCCCTGCATGGAATCAACCATTTGCCCCTGCATGGAATCAACCATTTGCCCCTGCATGTAATCAACCATTTGCCCTTGCATGGAATCAACCATTTTCCCCTGCATGGAATATATAGTCTGGAGCCCCCCACTGTTTGTCTTAAGGTAACTGCACCGACGAGTTACTTTTGCTAGTTTCCAAACTGCATGAATTTAAACATGCTACTAGGTTGGTATCTCAGTCCCACCATTTCACTATTGAAACAGTTAAATGTAGACATCTCTTCTACTCCAATAGCTTCATCTATTGCACTTCCTGTCTGTAGAACTCCCTTCCTCTTACTTTTTTCTCTGATAGCTATAATCTCCAAACATTCAAATGCAATGTCAGTCGACATCTCCAGATGCCTTGATCTATTCTCCATCCTTCTCTTCATTCTTTCCTCTATCACAACTCTTTACTCTTGCTCCCACTCTCTGTAACCCCTTGTGTGTTAGTGGCACTCCCACCTTGCTTGGGGTGAAAAACTTTAAAAAAAAAACCCAGAATTTTGCCACTTTGTCATGCAATTACCTCCCATTTATATATCATGTTTTCCATATATATTAATAATAAATATACATTTTTTTGTCACCAACAGCACAACTCTGGGTTTCATGCATAACACAAATGTCAGGTATTGATTGGTATTTATACAACATACTAATAACAATAGTGGAGTAGTTCAATTAAATTATGGTAGGAGGGGGGGATAATAAAATAAAACAATGATAATATATACAAATGCACATGTATCACTATGGATGAAATCATTGATATGGTTTCATCCAGTCCTCAGGCAGTCGGTAACTAAAACCACTGTGTGGGGTTGGAAATATCTGTGCAGATAAAGATAGAAAAGCCAGAACATCGCCATTATTTTGCATCCCCACAAAAAAACAAAAAAAAAACACCAGACTCATTTGCATGTATGTCCAAAACATGTCTAATGGTATGGGGAAAATCAGAACTTGGCAAAAGAGTGCAACGCCAAATGCAAAAAAGTGCTCAATAATGCTGGGTTATTAAAGTTATCATACCAGACTGAAACATAAAGCAACTACTGAGATAGATAAAAAGTCACACTGAAAAAAAAAAAGCAGAACATTATCTCGTAATATATTCCAGCATACTCTGGTGTTTTTGCTTTTAGCAGATTTATGTCATTTACAATCAATCATATTTCAAGTTTTTTTTACCTTCTGAAAAGCAAACATTTTGTTTTTACAGTACTTTACCCATATACACACTTGAAAAAAATAAAAATAGATTAGTACTTATTATTGGTATTTATTCCTTATTACTTTACCCATATACACACATAGACAGAAAATTCACAAGAGTGCCACTATTGAATCGTAACAAAATGCAAATATTTGCCCCAGATTTTTTCCAAATATCTCCTTTCCTAAAAGAAATACTCCTTTTCCCAAGCTAACATAGATGACTATAAAAATGATAAAAATTAAAGGAAAATACTTAAATTCATAACCTCCTTTTATTTAAAATATGTAATACATAAATTAATCTCAAACTCAAACAATATAAATATTCTTCATCATCATTCAATCATAGTCCAGATCATCAAACCAATGTGAACGATTCTTTCTTTATCTGTATAGTATGTGCTATGCTAGAGCTGTATACATTCAAAGTTACTTTCCCCTAGAATGGTTGCCATCCAAGGCAATAGAACTCGGTCTGCCCTGCTATTTACTTATATCTGGGGAAGAAGAAGAGGATTCATACCTTTCCTAATGGTATTAGCACATAAGTCAATGTAATGGATTGGACTGAAATTTGAACTCGGCTCTCCAATTCCTCAAACTGAGCCACTATCCATTACTCCACTATGCCTCCCGAAATATTAATTACATATAATTACATTTATATGAAATAATTCCCACAATAATAACAACAACATTTACTCACTTTCATTTAGTAGACATTAAATTACATCACTTAGCATCTTCCATAAATTACTTTGGCTTTCAATTATCCCGAGGTATATTCACGAGTGTTCTCAAAAATTCCGAAAAACTTGTTGCAAAATAAAATTCTTACATGAAAAGGCATCGAGTAGGATGATTTCTCCTTTAGTCTTTGTACACACACATGTATCTGGAGGAAGGATGTATAAGTGGAAAAAGGTTTTTGTGGGAAGCATATCACCATTAAAACTTCATCAGATGAGGTTTTCTTTGCATTGATAATGCTACAAATACGCACAAACGAGAGATGATGGAAATTTTAAATTTAGAAAAATAAATTTTGTTTTTATTTTATATGTGTTCTGGTTATATAATCTAGCCAATTTTTGGCACACACACACACACACACACACACACACACACACATATAGATATATATATGAATATAAGATATCACACATTGAGTTCTAGTGTTAATAAAATAGTGCTCAATGTAATATAACAGAGCTATTAATTATATATTAATAAATATACATATTATTCCTCACAGGTAGCATGAAGATTGCATTGTGCATGAAACTCTGAGTTATGCTTCTGCTGAGTAATAATATATATATATATATATATTGGCAGCATGTTTTTCATTAAGACATGTTTCATTTAATAATTTATACAAATTTTGTCTACTTATTTTTGCCTGTAATTATGAGAGGATCCTGTTAAAAATAAGCAGACAAAACTTGTCTAAATTATATAATGAGACATGTCTTTATATATATGTATATGTGTGTGTGTGTGTATGTGTGTGTGTGTATGTGTGTGTAAAATTTCAGATATAACAAAACATATCTGTAAAAGGACAATATGAATAAAAACCAAAGGAAAACTTATCTCAGGCTATATTATGTTTTCCTTTTGTCTTTATTCATATATATCTGTGTGTATATATATATATATATATATATGTATATAAGTAATAATTAGGAGGATTTGATAAATGTAAATAAGTAATTCATCGAGTCTGAAACCTCAACAGAATGCTGAAAGCACTGTCACAGAATGCAGAAAGCACTGGACGGCCGTTTCGTCCTATATTTGGGACTCATCAGCAGTGCGCATCCACTACCGAGAATTGAAACCCGGACAGTTAGGTTGTCAAGCGAACACCCTGCCAACTGTTCTACGGGCCTCGGTGACGAAGAGGTAGCAAATCAGACTCGATATAGCGCCGCTCACTCACATTATTCCGTGGCGGAACCCAACTGAGATTCTCTGTAACCATAGGAGTGTGTCCCTGATTTGCTACCTCTTCGTCACTGAGGCCCGTAGAACAGTTGGCAGGGTGTTCGCTTGACAACCTAACTGTCCGGGTTTCAATTCTCGGTAGTGGATGCGCACTGCTGATGAGTCCCAAATATAGGACGAAACGGCCGTCTAGTGCTTTCTGCATTCTGTGACAGTGCTTACAGCATTCTGTTGAGGTTTCAGACTCGATGAATTACTTAATTACATTTATCAAATCCTCCTAATTATTACTTATATATCACCGCTTGATCCAGCTTCTAATAGCTCCAGTTGGGGCGGCTTGGTGATAGTAGTCGTGGCTCCCGGGGACACACTCCTATGGTTACAGAGAATCTCAGTTGGGTTCCGCCACGGAATAATGTGAGTGAGCGGCGCTATATCGAGTCTGATTTGCTACCTCTTCGTCACCGAGGCCCGTAGAACAGTTGGCAGGGTGTTCGCTTGACAACCTAACTGTCCGGGTTTCAATTCTCGGTAGTGGATGCGCACTGCTGATGAGTCCCAAATATAGGACGAAACGGCCGTCCAGTGCTTTCTGCATTCTGTGACAGTGCTTTCAGCATTCTGTTGAGGTTTCAGACTCGATGAATTACTTAATTACATATATGTATATATATATATATATATATATATTTGTGGACTCTCCTATTGTGAATGATAAATTAGGGTCAGCATTGGATTGTGCCTTTCGTTTTACACTTATGCATGCTAGCAGGGGTTATCGTGGAGAAAATCAGGTAAGGGAAAGACATATTTCATTTGTGCATTCTTAAGTGTAATACTCGCCCAGCCTTGCTGCAGGTGACAAAGCCACACTGACAGATGAAATTTGTTAAAGCAGGATTTTGATAGTGTCTCTGCTTCAGAGCTTGACAAAGCTGAGAACAGTGCTTCAGTCTATTGTCTTCAAAACCCTTTAATGAAACATGTCTTACACTACTCCTTTCAGTTTGATGCTTGGGCTTCCCAGGTTTTCAGGTCAAAGTTGAGACATTTCAATTTGTCTTTGTAGCATAAAAGTGGGCGTCCAACTGAACACTTTGAGATTGGTAGTTGTCCATACAGCAGCTTTTTTGGAATATATATACATGGCCCTCTACTTTGAGTGGCCTTTGGGCCATGTATTAGATGAATAACAATTATTAAAAATCCATATGATTGTACCAAAAGTAACAGGAGATTGTAGTATCTTTAGTATTTCTTTTTGATGATATAAAATCTTTCTAAAAAGAGAGTCAGTGAATAAAGTTTTCTTATTTCTACTCATATTGGCAAGAAATTACAATTGACATTGTTGAATACAGTTTTACTTTCCTGTTGCTATGAATAAAATACGTGGGAGAAAGGAAAAGAATTAAAAACACATTGAAGAGAGAAAGTGTTACAGGAGTGACATATTAATGGTGATCAGAAATTCATTTATCTTTCATGACGACAATTCGTTTCAAGTTATTTTAGTTTCGTATTCAAGTTAAAAGCAACTTTAATGTCTTTCTTGGGAGGCGACTTAAAGCATTGCGATAAATGAAAATGAGTAAAATCTTAATTATCTTGCAATTCAGATCCACGCTCAACTAACGTGTGGAATAACTGAAATACTTCCTCTCAGAACCTTAGACAACTTAATGCATTTTGATCAATAACAAGAGGAAGATGAAGATATTAGTCAAATAATGTGTGGAATAATGAAAATCCTTCATCTCAGAACATCAGACAAAGCATTTTGATAAATAACAAGAGGAAGATGAAGATATTAATCAAATAATGTGTGGAATAATGAAAATCCTTCATCTCAGAACCTGAGACAACTTAAAGCATTTTGATAAATAACGAAAGATAAAAATACCCCTAACTTCAATATTTCCTGCCTAATGTTTGGGTACAAAGACATTGTCATATATGCCAATCTGCCATGTTTAGTGATTTTCCAAATCTACTTTGAATGTTCATTATTTTTTGAAAAAGACTCAATGCCATTAGTCTCTGGGAAAATTACTTACACTTAAATATACTAGTTTTATATCTACAGATTAGTATTCCCAATGTTACCATAGGCCTCCTTAGACTCTGTTTTATATCCTGTAAAACGTTTTCCACAAGTTTTGCTTTAATAATTTTTCAACCATATTTTTTTGTAATTATGATTGTAATTATCATGTCTCTCCACCAACCTTTGTGAAAGATAGTGGATTGCTTTTCCCATTTTCTCTTCAGATTAGTCCTTCTACTAGACTGCTTGCAAACTATGGCTAGATAGCCAAGTCTACCCTACTATTTAACAAATAGCTGGTTGTTTATATAAAAGCAACTTCTTGCTATGTGAAGTTACTTAAGCATTTGTACCTTTCATGAGGAAAGTATTAAGATACACGAACAGTTCATTAGAAATGAAAAGAGTACTGAATTGTTATTTTGGGTGGTTTGTTGATTTTGTTTATTGGCATATCAACACCTCTATGGGTTATTTAATGCTAAAACCTAAATATTTTGAATGCAATTTTATAGCTTCAACTATAGATAAAATTTATTGTTAGTCATTTTGTTGTAAAATGTATTGTTGATCATTCTGCTATAAATATACAGGTCGTCCCTAACGTCTGAACTCTTGGCAAAATTGCATATTTTCAGGAAATGAAAATTTCAACACCATTTTATTGAATTGCAATGAAAATTTCAACACCATTTTATTGAATTGCAATATTAACAAATAATATCTTCAATATGATTCCCATCATTTGTGATGCAAATGTTGATGTGCTTTGCAAGAGTCATGTGAACTCGATGCAATGACTCCACATTGCCGTCAGTTTTAGTACATTTGCTTTTTATGCAATCAATCAAGTGTGTTGCATCTGTGGTTTTCATTGAGTACACCTCCTCCTTTAGTACACATCAGAAAAAGAAGTCAGTTCTTTCTTTCGACAAAATCATCTCCACATCTTAGCCTACAGGGTGTGTCCCTAAAGTCTGGACACCCTATGCATATTTCATGAAATGAAATTTTCAACACTTTATTAAATTGGAATATTAACAAATAACATCTTCAATATAATTTCCATCATTTGTGATGCCATGACTATACATTTCCCTCAGTTTTAGCACATTCATTCTTTATGCATTTAATAAAGTGTGTTGCATCTGTGATTTTCATTCAATACACCTTCTCCTTTAGCAGACCCCCCGAAAAAAAAGAACACAATTTTTTCTTTCTTTGACAAAACCAAGTTTAATCTGTGGAGGTAAAAAAATATACTTAATGTGATTTTCTGTGTCCAGACTTTAGGGACACCCTATATAACACTATATTAGGTATTGACCAATTGGATATTGATTGCCTATATAATGGTATTGTCTTAACCTTTTTAGTAGGTACCATGAGCAATACACACTTGGGCGATCAGGTCGCTTTTTGATTCTTGATTGACTTGGAAGAACAATTCCTGAGGTAGGCTTCCTGTGGTATACTAGTTGACAATCAAGGCTATAGGACCCAGTCTACACTGATATTTAACCCAAGTGTATTTATGTATAACTGAATGTAATGAACTTGACCAGAATTGGAACTCAGCTCTCCAGTTTTGCATTCCAAGCTATTATCCATTGCACCACCTACGCATTTAAGCTTAAAGCATTTAGTATTCCTTAGTGGTCACCCATCTAGGTACTGACAAGTCTCAACGTTGCTGAGCTTCAGAGATCAGACGAGAATCTGTATTTCAATGTGATATGGCCATGAGGCTTTCTTTTCTTTTTACATTTTTGATATGACGTTCCATTTTGATGCTGCTAAATCTTATACCACAAACGTGTCAAGCCACAAGAGCCATCTTGTTACTCCAGCTGTCCCGGTCTTGGCAAAGCATCAGAACATCTTCCACTGTCAGATTAATGTGACGGAGATTCTGATGGATGACATCCTTCAAACTGCTGTGTGGTCATCGCCAGTTTACAGATGGCAGGCCGAACTGGTAGATGACTTCTTGGTGGAGCCAATCAGTGGTGAGGGGGCAATCACATATAGTCAGTGAGATTTGCTATGTACCCAGACTTTAGGGACACCCTGTATATATTGTAATTTTGCCATTAAAATGTATTTTTATACTATCATAGTGTTTTGTTTTTGTTTGGGGAATTAACTATTTGCCTATAGCTGGACCCTAACAGGTGCTATCACCTGGGGTCAGGGTGGACTTAGGAACAACAACAATTAAGAAGTGGTTTTACACTCCTCAAAACCTTCAATCTCCTGATCAGAGGCCTTGCTGTCAAATGTAGTTTATCATTAATACCTAAGACTGCTGCCAGATATAGATTATCATCATACCCAGGACTAAATGGTTATTTAATATCAATCATCCTATATGAGAATGAATGCTGGACAATCTCCTCACAGGCAAAGAGAAAGAATAAATGTTTGTTCCCACATTTAAAAGAATTTTGATTTTTACCTGGGTAAAAAAAAACCCTTTAAAAGACATTATCTTTGTTTGGGAATATTCTGCCACTTATGAAATGTTCTAGTAATAAAAAAAAAATGAAAATCTGCAGACATTGAATGTAGGAATTATGGCAGATGTGAGAGAAAATCTGATCCTATTTTTTCGTTGGGAAAGACAGTGGAATGGTTTTGCATTGTTTTCACCATAGTTTGGAATTCAGAGTTTTCTTTCTCTCAGACTCACTGCCAATCAAGGCTAGAGAGCCTAGTCAACCCTGTTATTTAAACCATAGAAGATAGGGAGTAAAGTCAGAATTATGACTTTCTCAAAGGCATTCTATGAGAGAGTGAATACAACAGATGAGCGTGGTGTAATGCTTAACAAGCATTATGACTGAGTAGTGAGTTTGATCCTCTCTGAGTGCCCCATACTTTTATCTCTGTGCCACATTTAAGCTATTATTAGAAAATCACTAAAACACTTTGATGTGATGTAATGGTTAACAAGTTTGTCTTGCAAGAACAATTCCAATTGAGTAGTGAGTTTGATCCTCTCTGAGTGCCCCATACTTTAATCTCTGTGCCACATTTAAGTTATTATTAGAAAATCACTAAAACACTTTGATGTGATGTAATGGTTAACAAGTTTGTCTTGCAAGAACAATTACAATTGAGTAGTGAGTTTGATCCTCTCTGAGTGCCCCATACTTTCATCTCTGTGCCACATTTAAGCTATTATTAGAAAATCACTAAAACACTTTGATGTGATGTAATGGTTAACAAGTTTGTCTTGCAAGAACAATTCCAATTGAGTAGTGAGTTTGATCCTCTCTGAGTGCCCCATACTTTCATCTCTGTGCCACATTTAAGCTATTATTAGAAAATCATTAAAGCACTTTGATGTGATGTAATGGTTAACAAGTTTGTCTTGCAAGAACAATTACAATTGAGTAGTGAGTTTGATCCTCTCTGAGTGCCCCATACTTTCATATCTGTGCCACATTTAAGCTATTATTAGAAAATCATTAAAGCACTTTGATGTGATGTAATGGTTAACAAGTTAGAACAATTACAATTGAGTAGTGAGTTCGGTCTTCACTGAATGTGCCACAGCTAAGCTATGCTAGAATTCCAATTTCTGCATCTATATCATTGACGTTACTGGTACATTTGACTAATTAATCTATTTGAATACTAAAAATGTTATCTACCTGTCTAACCACCATTATAAACTTTCTCCAAAGTCATTAATTTGATTTCAGAACCAACACGATACATTTTCATTAAATGCCACATCTAACTCTTGATTACAACCTTACTGGAGCTATGGCTTCAGGCAATAAGCTCGAAGTATGTCCTCTCATTATTTATTTTAATAGGTTAGACATTGCGGCTACAGTTAACTCAAACTGCAGCATTAACAATCTTTTATTTTGTGGCATGAGATTCCAATTCCTTCATTTGCTCTTACTTACACCTGATGGAACCCCGGGGGGGGGGGGGGGCACAATGGTCAAACCTTTGTAACAACAACAATAGTCTGAATGTAAATTTGCAAGAAAACTTCAGGCAATAGAAATGTGTTTCTACAGAAGGATGCTGAGAATACAAGGAAATGAACATGTGAGCAGTTATAAAGTTTTAGAGAAAATGAAAACAAAAAGCACATTTATAATTAACATCAGAAAAAACAGTTGGAATTTCTAGAACACATAATGAGGAAAGAGGGTTTAGAAAATTTAATACTCACAGGACATAATGAATCCAATAGGGACAGTGGAAAACAGTGCATAATCTACCCAACAAGCTTATGTAAGAGGAATTAGGTGACAAACTTTACTAAAAGCTACAAAGGACATGAAAATGGGGAGAGCCATGATCGCCAGTATCCTAAAGGAATACGACACAGAAGAAGAAGAAGAAGAATGAGCTTGTGCAAATTGCTTGCAGAACAGGGATTAGGAAAGATAGTGAAAAGGGAATGTTTACTAAGAGCCACAAAAGATAGGACATAGTGGAAAGCCATGATCGCCAATGATCTGAAGGGACATGGCACATCGAAGAAGAAGAATGTAAATTTGGTTCGATCACTTAATGCCGAAGTTTTATTTTCTTGTGAGTTTTGAAATTTTTTCTTCCAATAATGTATTGTGAGTAATTTTTCTCATGTATTTTTTGTTGTTGTATCAAATGACCCCCCCCCCCCCCAATTAAGAAGGTTAAAAGATAAAATGACGTACTGACAAAAAGAGTTCACACACGCTTTGCATATAAAATATCCAGAAAGAAAAATGTCGCCACCACCTGTCGGAGTCAAAATAATTAAAAACAGTAGTCACATGAGTGATTTCAAGGTACACAAAGTAGACTCTATATAACATGAGACTAAATTGTGGTGGGGACTGTTTTGTTTCTAAGTCTTGCCTTGTCACTTGTGAACAGCTTCTTAGTCTTGCCTTGTGACCGGTGAATGTAACCACACACAAACGTACCAGACTCCATCCGAAACATACTAGTAGAAAACACAAACATAATAACCTCATCCACATGTAAAAAACGATTAAAAATAATGGAAGCCTTAATAATAAAAAAGAAAAAGGCAACATTCAATAATATTAACTACAGCCACAGCCACAATGTGGTGTGTTTGGAAAATAAAACATCCCTATAAGTCTAGATACAACCAGTTAAAAAGTAAAAATAAAATCAACCTTGATAATAGCTAAAAGTATAGTTAAAAACACTCAAAATTACAGAATATGTGGACAGTTTCTACATGCTCTGTGTCCAGAAAAGAAAAGACTTGTTCAAATGCAAGAAAATCTTTTAAAAGAGCTTAATTGTAGTACCTTATCGTTTGTCTTTAATGAAACATGTATAAAAGAAGGATTGCTACCTAAATACACAATATGTATATATATATATGTATGTGTGTGTGTCTTTATCAGAAGAGATATGGAAAAAAAGGTATTTTATTTTTGTGTTGTTTAATTTCCATTTATTCAGGCTTCATGTGCATTTGACTTGTTAAGCAGCATTAGTATAATTTATTGCACGCAAAACATTTTTCTGCTTATATCATTCTCTGATGAAGCTCTAATAAAAGTGCACATGTTAGATTTATAAATATTTCCTATTTCTTCTTTATCCTAACACACACATACACTGAGGTAATGGAATAACCAGTCACCCCCATGAATGGTTACACTATAGGTAGTAAGTACCTATAAAGTCAACTGTCTATGAGAGACTCGGGGAAGAGTGAGAGCGAGACGACGCAAGCATGTCCGACATTCCAATTAGTGGCACTCACTACTAAATTGACCTGAGTGTATAACTGTACCATATTTTGTATTGTACTTGTTGTGTACAATAAACCTTTCTTCTAGTATACACCTGGTGTTAAGTATTTATTCCCTTAGCACGGAATATAAAACACACACACACATATATATATATAAAGATAAAATAGTGAAAGAAATTAACACAACAGATAAAATTTTAGTAAAATCAGACAAAACTGGAAACTTTTATAAAGCAACCACAAAAGACTACAACGATCTAATAAATAAGGACTTACATAAGAACTACAAAAAAGCGAATAACAGTGACCTCAATATGGTTCAGAATATCAATAATAGCAGTAAAAAAATCACTGATAAACTGAAGATCAGTGATAGAGTAGGTCAACTATATGAAAAAGAATGCTATATAACCTTAAAGGACCACAAACCAGATTTCGAGGCAAATCTGACTACAAGGATAATTAATCCTACAAGACCTGATATTGGAAAAATTAGTAAAATGATCCTTGAAAGAGTAAATAAACAAATTAAAGAAAAAATAGGTCTGAAACTTTGGATAAATACCAAAGACGCGATAAACTGGTTTTATAAAAGAAAAAAACAACTGTACACTAATGTAGTTCGATATTGAAAATTATTACCAATCAATATCTAAAGAACTGTTCATGAATGCGTTGGACTTTGCCACCCAGTACACAGATATTACAGAAGAAGAAAAGAACATGAATCGGTACTGATTCATAAAGGTGATCAATGGATAAAGAATTCATATGACTACTTTGACATCACAATGGGATCACTAGACTCAGCTGAGTCTTCTGATCTCATAGGTCTTTTATATTATACAACATACAGTGCACCGTGATATTGATTTAACTGACATTGGTTTATACAGGGACGATGGTCTTATGGTTATTAGAAACTCTACTAACTTCAAAATAGATAAAATTAGAAAGGTATTATATAAGGAATTTAAAAGCATGGGTTTAAAAATTACCATCACTAAATTAAAAAAAGTTAATTTCCTTGATATAACATTAGATTTAAAGAAAATACATACACACCTTATAAAAAACTCAATACCAATCCTTTATATATACACCCTAAATCAAATCACCCCCTCATCTATAATTAAACATATACCTTTATCTATCCAAAGAAGAAGAAGTACAAATTCAGCAGATGACAAGATTTTCATTGAACATATTAATTTCTATAATAAAGCTCTAAAAGATCGTGGCTACAAAAAACCCAAAACTAACTTATATTAAAAATGAAAATAATAAGCATAGAAAAAACAGAAGTAAAAAAATTATTTGGTATATGCCCCCATACAACCAAATGGTAAAGAACAAATTAGGACAAAAATTCCTCGCATTAATAGTCAAGCATTTTCCCAGTGAAAGTAAACTAAGTACTATTTTCAATAAAAATACACTAAAATTAAGTTATAGCTGTACTGATAACTTATAAAAAATTATTAAGAAACATAATGCTAATATCTTAAATAAACACTAATACCAGAACCAAAAAATTTTAGACAATGGAAAAATAAAAACAAAAACTGATGAGGATAAACAAAAATTATGTAATTGTAGAAACCCTCAAAACTGTCCTCTACAAAATAAATGTTGCATAGAATCATTAGTATACCAATGCAATATATCTTCTATTGAAAACCCTGAAAACATAAAAATATATATAGGTTGCACTAGCCATGAGTTCAAATAAGGTTCAACCAACATCAAAGTTCATTTAGGATAAATAAATATAAAAATCAAACATCTCTCTCGAAGTACTTCTGGCACCTAAAAGAATCCAATAAAACACCTACAGTAAAATGGAAGTTAATAAGAAAAGCTAGAATATGTAGGTCATTAAATGACCCATGTCCTTTATGCATACATGAGAAATTATATATTACTAAGTTTATAAAAAATAAAAATTTATTGAATCAGAGAAATGAAATAGCTATTTTGTGCCGTCATTGTCAAAAATTTTCTTTAAATAATATTTAAAAATTAAATTTAAAAAAAAAAGACCTGGTAATATACATACTCATACTTGATGTGAATAAATAATTTTAAATACTGTAAGTAATTCTACTAGATTTACTTGTTTTATAAAAAAATATAGCCGATTAAATTTAAAAGTAAAAATATTTTAAAATTGGTTTTAAAATTGTAATTAAATAAAATGGATTCTAACCTAAACATCTTTTAAAATTGTAATTAAATAAAACGTACTCTAATCTTAACACCTCTCTCAAAGCAATTCAAACACTTAAAAGAATCCAATAAAACACCTAAAGTTAAATGAAATTAATATAAGTTAGAATATGTAGGACATTAAATGACCCATGTCCTTTGTACATACAAGAGAAAAATTTATAGTACTAAGTTTATAAAAAATAAAAGTATACTGAATCAGTGAAATAATTTAGCTATCTTTGCCGTCATTGTCATAAATTTTACAAAAAAAAAAAAATGTAACCTGGTAATATACATACTTATACTCGATAAGAAAAAATAATTTTACATACTGTAAGTAATTCTAATACATTTACTTGGTTTTAAAAAGAAATATAGTCTATTAAAAATTTAAATTTTTTAGAAATGTAGTTAAAACATATTCTAGCCTAAACAGCCCCAAAAAATCTTTAAGTATACAAATAGAAAAAATACCGTAAGAATTTTTGCTGTTAAAAATAAGATTATTATAAAAAAACCCAGACGACATGCATTTAGCGGATGTCAGAATTTGTTGAAAAATACATCCCTACCCATCCCTAAACATAACCCCGCTTTCGAATGTAACTTAACTGATACAACATAAAATTGAAATTGAACAAGCTACCACCCCTTGTCTAGATGAGTGGATTTCTCTGTATCCTTGGAAACACTCAATTATGAATCTTTGCCGTGCCTTTAAAGCTGTAAATTTTAAAAAAATAAGTTACTCCAAAATTCGCTTGACGAGGAAATGGAACTAATGTCTTTAATTTAATAACAAAAAAATTTTAGCTTCCATTTTTGAAACATGGTTATTACTGTGTAGTGAAAAAAAAACATATTTTAAGTCAGTTAATTTATAATATATATATATATATATATATATATATATATATATATATATACACAGGACTGGTGCAAATGTCTCATGCCTCTCCCCAAATCTATATAGTGCCTTCACTCAACTACATTTCAATTTTCATAAGGTAGTATTCATATAAAATTCAAATTTTATTGTAATCTAATTATGTACAATAATGGATCATATGCAATATAGGTGAAAAATTCAACTAGAAAAATTGAAAATAAATACAATGTATCTAAATATAAATTAGAGACCTGTCATAATAGATCATTCCATCTTAAATAATTCAACAATGTTTGGCAGCAATTTTTTAACATCAACTGGAGATTTTTCTTGTTAAAATGTCTAAGAATGTTAACACATTCAATATTATCGATTAAAAATAGTGACTTTTATATAATGTCTCTCTTGTGCCCCCCACCAATTTATGATACCACCCCCCGAATCTATGATACGCCTCTTCCCCAACTCTACTATATCTCAATTTTCATAAGGTAGTATTCATATAAAATACAAATTTGATGGTAACCTAATTATGTACAATAATGGATCATATGCAATATAGGTGAACAATTCAACTAGAAAAATCGAAAATAAATACAATGTATCTAAATACAAATTAGAGACCTGTCATAATTGATAATCCTATCTTAAATAAATCAACAATGATTTATGGCAATTTTTAACATCAACTTGAGATTTTTTTTTGTTAAACATTATGGATAATAATAGTGAATTTTATATAGTTTCTTTTTCAAGATTTAGCATGAGCAAACACCAGACAAATTGACAGATTTGGATGAGAAAAGACAGAATGAAGTAAAAATCTACAAAAAATTTTCCATTTGTGCTAAGTTTAATTTGTAATGCATATAAAGGCAGGTAGAAAAAAAACCCAAATGTACATAAGATATTGAGGCTCACAAAGCGCTAACTGGGGTGCCCAACTGGTGGTTTCACGAGAGTATGCACTGGATATAGATATATATATATATACATACATACACACAGAGGGTGCGATGGATAAATTGTCTTGTAAATTATGCAAAACTGAAAATAACACTGACATCTCATTTCAACAGATATATTTACCAAAATTAGACAAAAATATCTTCAAATAATAAAAAGAGTAAATTTATTCAGTAAAATCACCACCAGCTTCAATCACAGCCTTCAGATAACTTCAAAATCTCCTGCAACTCTTCTGAACAGTTTCCATGTTTAAGTTGGTGAATGCTGCCATAATCCTTGCCTTCAGTTCATCTTGGGTGCTACAAGGAGTTTTGTTGGTCTTTCACTCAACTGCATCACACACATAATAATGAAGGGGGTTGCACTCTGGGGAGTTAGGTGGCCAGATGTAGGGTGTGATGTGGTTGCAAAAATTGTCTGGCAGCCATCACTAGGTTCTTCTGTTTGTTTGGCATGGTGCAGAGTCCTGTTCTCAGGCATAGGGCCTTCTAGCAACCACACTCTTGACCAAGGGCAGTGCTACCTTCTCAAGGCACTTGATGTAAGCATCCGTATTGAGTTTGAGTCCCTCACCAACAAATTTGGGAGTTCTTTTCTTATCAGAATGATCAGAGTAAGTTTCCAAGCTGCTGTACCTTCGTAATCACCATTAGACTCATCCAACTCTTTCCAAATCCTCTGCACTGTCCTCAGATTGATATCCAAACACTCTGAAACGTTTGTATTGGAGCTTCTGGTGTTAATGTCAAGCAGTACAGCATGTTGTTTCCAAATTTAAGTTAAATTTGAGTTAATTGTGTCATGGTGCTCTTTTTCACATAGACGGTGCCCAACTGACCCAACTATACTGCAGTATAGTTGCAGTTGACAAAATAAACAACAAACAATGCACATGCATGAAATTAAAAATATAAAATGGCGACAATGTACTCATTGCATCCTAATTAACATAGACACACTTCATATATGGTTAAGCATGTTGCAACTATGGTCATCGTTCCATTGTGGGCCATATTGATTGCTTTGCATGAAACCACATGGCTGTCTTTATATCAATACTTCAAAGTCCCAGTGTTTATGGCTTGCATTGGCTACTTTTATTGTTCCCAGGAGGGAAATTTTGCCCATTACTTGTCAGCAACAGAGAGAGTAAAATGAATGAGAGAGACTCCCAAATCCTAGCATTAGCAAACTAATGTATTTGTTACCAAGTGAAAATTTTCACTGAAGAATTTTGGTGGGCGAAACTCCTTTTTTTTTTACTAGGAAATCTTGCTTTTGTGCTAGCTGCTGATTCATCAATTCATGGGCCAATAAAAAGCAACATCACATTGTTTTCCTTGAGACTTGTCACCATACACTGATCTTATCAAATTTATTATTACATAAACATGATATATTTCTAACAACTTGTGTGAGTATTTTTTGGTTAGGATTTTATTTTTTATTCCTAATCTTTAACGTTAATTCATTCTACTTATTTTATGCTATGTTATACATATTTTTTAATAATATACAATTACATATCTGTCTATATTTGCAATATGAGCATTGGTAAAAATTGAGCTGAAGACATTAGGTTTATAATACCCAGAAATTCATACACAGATGTCCTCAAGGACACATGGCACAGTGGATAAAGGCATTGGTTAGATCCAGTGACAGGACCCAAACAGTGTGAGTTCAATATTTTCAGAGGGAAAAATTAACAGGAATGTGAGTTCAATACCCGGTTATGGCAGTGGAGAATTTTCAGAGGGAAAAATTAACAGGAGATAACTGATAACTGACATCTATTAAACATGGCACGTGGAACTAGAACAGTTTACCCCAGTAAGTGAAATAAAGGGTTCAGTTCGACATTCCAACGACCTGAAGAAGGCCGAAATGTTGTAATAAATGTGGCAACAAAGATGAGGACAATAGACCAAATATTAAAAAAAAATTCACAAATTAATATAACCTAAATTTCACTTTAAAAAAAAAAATCAATGGAATAAAGAAAACCTTCATACAATACAAGAAGGCTGTAGAATGTATCTGCTGAGACATGACAAAAACAAGGATAAAGAGAAAAAGAATTTGGTTATTCATGTCATATCTGATTTTTGAGTTATCGGAAATAAAAAAAAATGTTTTCAATTTATTTTTTCAAATTCAAGAAATGAACAAGATGGGATATAAAATATTCAGTAAGAAGAAATGTTTAAATCGTTTCTGAAACGTTAAGCTCTAAATTCCTGTGTTAATTGCTTGAGCCTATTAATCCAAAGCTTTATCCACCGAGTTCTAATTTGGATAGGCATAAAAAATAATGCAGATTATTCCATTTGGATTAAAGAAAGTCAAACAAAGAACATTATTAAAATCTGAATTATGAGAGACGAGAGAAAGTACTTTACTCAGGGTGATTGAATGGCATTGTCAGATGAACCAACTCCTAGACTCCAACTTAAATCACTCATCAACTACACCCACTTCAAACCCAAATCATTTTTAAGACAAAAATCTCCCCCACCTATTGCTGACCAAATCAATTTTTCAGCTCAACTAAAAGAACTTGACAGATGTTATAACAATTAGTCTTTTTTAAAAAAACTTTTTATAATGCTATGACTTTTCAGGAAATAGGCGATCATGGCTCTCCACAGATTCCTTTTCTTTATTATGTTTGATTTGCCATATCTTGGGAAAGATAGCAGAGTGGTTTCCTGTTGCCTTTATGGCATGTTACTTCAGGATGTAGGTAATCATATATATATATTAGGATAAAAAAGAAATAGGAAATGTTTATCAATCTAAAATGTTTCACTTTTCTTATAAGTTTCATCAGAGAATGAGATATTGAGCAGAAAAGTTCAGAATGCCATAAATTATACTAACAGTGCTTAACAAGTCAAATGCACATGAAGCCTGATTAACCAATGAAAATCAAACAATACAAAATAAAATAACAGGATCTTTTCTTTCTCCTTATCTCACTCTCTGATGAAGCCTTTATAAAAGTGAAGCACAAGACTCTTGCACTGTCTCTGACTGATTGTCTGTTATTTTAATTATCCAATATTCAGAGAAAGTGGGTTTTCCTACTGTATTTCGTTATTCATCAAATACTTACTCTATTGTGATGTCTACTAACTAAGAAGTGACTTCAACCTTTTATCCCTGCATAAAATCAGAAGCCATGCTTTTAATCCAACAAGCAATGCTTTGATTGTGATTCTGTCCATCAGCAAATTCCAATACAATTTACTTAATGAACAGAAAAAATGCACTGAAGATCTTTAATGAAAGATTTCATTCTAGTTTATTTAGTTCAAGTTGTGGTTGGTTGCTGAATGATTTAACAAAAGGATTTAACCCTCTCTTTCCCGGTTTTTGAACAGGAGGAGGGGTTGATCCCTTGTTTCATGTTTAGAATTAGGATCATCGTTCCTTCTAAACTTTTCTCATTCTCTTTCACTCCTGGAAGCCCCTTGTGTATTAGTGGCATCTTGTTTGGGGTGAACTGATTAAAGAAACAAAAAAAAAGTTTAAAATCACAATTCCCCATCCTTCATATAAAAGTAAAATTATGGAATGTCGAACTGAACCCTTTATTTCGCTTTCTGAGGTAGACTGTTCTAATTCCACATGCCAATGGATGTCAGTAATCAGTTACCTCCTGTTAATTCACCTCTCCAAGTTCTCCACTGCCTTAACTTGGAGAGGTGAATTAACAGGAGATAACTGATAACTGACATCCATTAGACATGGCACGTGGAACTAGAACAGTCTACCTCAGAAAGCGAAAGAAAGGGTTCAATTCGACATTCCAACCACCTGAAGAAGGCCAGAGCATGCAACGGCCGAAATGTTGTTTATAAATATGGCAACAAAGATGAGGACAATAGTCTGAATAATATAAATAGTGTACATAATACTTCATCTCAGAAATATAGACAGATAGTAAAATTATGGATTATGAATCTCTAGGGATTCACAATTGCCTACGTTACAGCCATTCTCATGGCAGCCATATTTAATCAAGAGAGGACAAAAAGAAGTCATAAAATTAATGCAATTTTCATCAGGAAAATAATTTGATTATTTTTCAAATCATTTTCAAAACATTTAGAATTTTGTTGCTTATTTTTGGGGTTACCTAAAGAAAAAAAAATGAAAAACTACAAAATACAAGATACAAAATTTATGATACAGAAATATTGTATGTTATTGCAATCATTTTTATGTCATTAAGATTCACATCCAAATCAATTACGGCAATGATCAGAACCAAAAATATTCATAACAATAATAATTCTGAAGTAGGTATATATAGAATAAACTGTCACGACTATTCTTAACAATACACTGGGGAAACTTGTAGAATTTTTTAAAAAAGTATCCATGAACACAAAAAGGATCTTATACACAGCAATTTATCAAATGCATTAGTCCTACATAGAAATAAAGCCAAACACAACTTTGATTAAAAAAAAAACATTTATTAAAATCTTAAAACATAAATCTGAGCCCTGTATTTTGCAAATATTTCCTAGGCCTATATACATGACTATAAAAAATTTTTAAATTAAAAGAAAACAAATTCAAAACCTTCTAATATTTAAAGTAATTAATGCATATATTAAATAAAATAATGCATAAATTAATTAAAATAATTAATGCATAAATTAAACTCAAACTAACATAAATGATTACATTAGGTAAAAATATTTCAATTACATTTACTCACTTTTGTTCATTAGACATTAAATTATGTCACTTAGCATCCTATATAGTTTACCTTGACTTTCAGTTTGCCTGATATTCATAAGTGTTTTTAAAGTTAAAAATCCTGATAAAGTAATATTTCTTACTTCTGCTTATAAATACTTGTTGCAAAATAAAATCCTTACATTTGCCTTGATAAAGTGTCGTATAGAACATAAATGAATGGAATCATCCATTTATGTAAATAGGCAGAGTTAAGCAGGGTTGAAGAGATTTAGCATTATGTCCAGTGCTAAGTGTACCTTCATGAAGTAAACCTGGTCCATTAATTACCTACGAGTTTGTCTTCCTTATTTATTTCTGTGTTATCTCAAAAACACGAGATACAACATAAAGTCCATCAGAGGACAAAACATGTTGGCTAAGACAAGTTTTCCTTTTATCATTATTTAAATTGTCCTTTTACAGATATATTCTATCATGTTATAGTTATGCGCCAATTTAGTCTGATGATGTCCTTCTACATTACACAAATTTTTTTTCCACTTTCTCATTCATTTGTCCAAAATTCTTCTGATATATAAATTTATATATCATAGTTTCTCATACATTTTATTTATTTTCATATATATATATATATATATATATATATATATATATATATATATATATATTTTAAAGAAAAACAGACCACTTTAAGGCTCCATGTAATAATTTATTTCACCATAGCCCTTTTAAAGGACACTGGCTCATGATCATGATCCAACATCCTTTAAAAGGTCTCTGGTGAAATAAATTATTACAATGGAGCCTTAAAGTGGTCTGTTTTTCTTTAAATTATTAGCTCTGAATTTACATTGAGCTCTCAGGATTTCATCCTCCTTGGGACTACCCATACAGATTACCAAGTTTTTCGTAACTTTATATATATATATATATATATATATATATATATATATATATATATATATATATATATATATATATATATATATATATATATATATATATATGGATGCATGGCCGAGTGGTTAGAATGTTTGCTTTCTAATCATGAGACCCAGGTTCAAATGTCAGCATAGTCGATTTGTCATGAAGGTGACTTCCTGATGTTATCGGTCTGGAGTGGGGGGGGGGCAGTGTGCAACACCTTTGGAAAGTGTCTGAAAACCATACCATGAGTTGATCCAAACCTCATGAGTGAAATTTGGTAGATGGAACACCTGTGCTAGCCTTGATGGCTGTGCTAGAACAAAGTCACAAGTCATCGTGACAGGGTTTGAGTGTGCTGGCCTTGTTCAAAGATTGTTGATTACGCTAGATAACATGCTCTCTCCCAGTGACTTTAACTAAGGTTTGCTCAGCATAGTTGCAGTATAAACCGCAGGTAGGCTCTATAGGTGTTCAACAAACACAATTGTGCCTGAACAGGTGTCTACAATAGGGATTGGCTAGCCACCCTAGTAGATAGGTATCCTTGAATATGAGTGACCGGCTATTCTTATTATATCTTATTACTATATAAAACTATGTGTACTTTGTATCTTGTGTGTTTGCCAGAAGTCATATATAAAGAGTAGGGAAAAGAAAGATGTAAATTTATTATCGTGTAGGAAGTGGGGATGGAGCCGATTTTCTTATGAGAAAGTGTATAAAACACGAAATCCAGCCCTAAACAGATACACACAGCTGTCATCAAGGTCCACGCCACTCTTGCTTGTCAACTTCACAACCTCATGCTGAAAGCGACAGACTACGGCAACACTGTCCACAGGAAGAAACAAATTCTTGTATCCTCTTTATTATGAACCATGCACACACGTGTTGACTTTTCTACACAAACACACACATAACAACATTTCATTGTTTCTCACATACATACACAAAGGAAATTTATATTTTATTTCAGAATTTTATTAACCCAAACAAAAAGATATTACTTTCCAATCTATCATCAACTGCTTGTATTGTTATTATATTAATGTTCATTTGTTGAAACTATGTTGTCTTTTCTACTGAATTTTATTCTTTCAATGAAAATCATTTGATTATTCTAAACGGCCGAATTATGTGCAGCAACGCAACAATATTTTATGTTATTGTATCGAATCCCAACACTCCAAACTCTTATTGTTCAACTTTCTTCAAACAGACAATTTTTTTTAATGTTGAAAGCAACTTCAATAACTCTTCATCAAACTAAATGTAGACAGTAAACACAACAAGGTTGACCCAACATGTCACAGGTGGTCTGGTATTTAAAAAAAATAAAAAAATAAAAAAGATAAAAATAATTATAATATATATATGTATGTATGTATATACACACATACATACATACATACATACATACACACATTACATTTCAAAAGTTTGAGGTCACCCTTGGTAATTTTTAAATTGTCCCAGAATATAGTTGTTTTGTACTTTAAATAAGAAAATTATTATACATGGCTAAAAAAAATGAAACATTATTTTTTTTTTTATCAAAAATCTTATTATGGCAAAAAGGAAAAAAAAACATTTCATGATTAAATTTTGCTCTCGTCAAAATATCCTCCTTTAGCCTTGATTACTGCAGCAAAAATTTTCAGCATTCATTGCAAAAGTTAGTCAGAGTATATGTTTGATAATTGAGTCCTTCGTTTTGCAATGACACTAAGAGATCTTTCATTTTTTTGTTCTTTTGTCAAGTTCTCACCGTGCTAATTCTGGGTGTGGCTGCAAACCTTTGAACTGTAGCGTATCTGTGTGTGGAAAGAAACATTTCTCAATGCCTTATTCAAATCACGAATTTCCCGACTCATTTCAATTACAAATCCGAGCAACAGGCCTCTCTCCTTGATTCGTTTCTCACCTTCTCTTCTCACTCTTGCCAAGCTTCACAACACTACCATCTTGGAAACTCAAATCACTCGGTAGTATTTATTGATATTTCATTCCAATCTTCTATTAAACAGGAACCTCCTATTCATAAGAATCCCTTTCCGTTCCTCATTGGGACGCACTCTGTGATTTTCGTTCAGACACCCCCTGGACTGATATTTTTAACCATCAAATGAGAATTGCATTATTGAGGTTTCCTCTTGGATCAAAGCCAGCATGGATGCTTTCATTCTTTTTTGGTAATATCAGGATAAGCCTCAATCTTCTCCATGGATCACACCAGCATGCTCTGCTGCTATAACCCACAGGAATCAGTATTTTTGGCTATACTACTGTGTCGCTGTTGAGTGATATGCATATAACCCCTTTTATGGTTTTTGCTATCATCTTGAAACTAGATCCCACAAAGCATATGGACCTGATGGTATCTCTGTAATAGTCCTTAAGAGATGCATAACCGAACTGGCTCTGGTTCTCTCCAAACTGTATAATAAATGTATCTTGTTTTCCTACCTGCTGGAAGTCCCCATCTGTTGTTCCAGTTTTTAAGCACTCAGGTGAACCATCCAATTCCTCTATTAGTATACTGGATTTCTTTCGCATTTTGGTAAACTCTTAGAGGCTCTAATCAATGCCGAATTGGTTCATCACCTCTCATCACAAGGCCTTTTTTTGCAGACAAGCAATATGACTTTTGTTTCTTCACGTCAACTGCTCATGTACCGATGATAATTACGGAAAGAGTCTATCATACTCTAGATAAAAATAATGAAGCCCCAGGCTGTAGCTTATGAAAGCGTTTGACATGAAGATCTTCTACACAAGCTGAAAAGCTACAGTGTCTCAGGACAAATTTTTGAACTGATCCAGTCTTTCCTATCAAATCATGAAATGAAAGTTATCCTGAATGGCCAATCGTCTAGATCATTTCATACTAATGCAAGAGTCCCCCAGGGTTCCATCTTTGGTCCTATTTTGTTTTTAATTTTTATTAATGACCTTCCCGATGTCATCAGCTGTCAACTTGGTATCTACACAGATGAAACGACCATTTACTCCTGTCTCGATAGTAAGTCTGATCAGTTTGATAAGGTCAAAATAGCAACTGATGTTCAAAATGACCTTCAGTTTATTGTTAACTGGGGCAAAGGGTAGCTTGTTAATTTTAACGCATCCAAAACTTTTATCCATTAATGATCTGAGAGACCACTCTCAGCCTTCCATTAGCATGGCTGACGATAACTTCCAGGAATGTGACTCGTTGTGTCTCTTTGGGCCGATGTTCCCAGTTGACATGAAGTGGAAATCCTATATTGAATCCATTGTTAGGTCAACTGCTAAGAAAGTTGGTTCACTGTGTTGGACGAGACAATTTTCCTCTCTAGAATCTATCTTACATATCTATAAGTCTACTATTCATCCATGCTTAGAATATTGCTGCCACATATGGTCCAGTGCTCCTGCTATTTACCTTGAGCTCCTTGATGAAATCCAAAGAAGAATCAGCAATATTACTGGTCCTGATCTGGCAAATCAGTTTCAGTCACTTTCCCCACCACTGTAATGTTGCCTCTCTTTGCTTTTCAGTAAATACTTTCATGGTAATTGTTCGAATGAACTCTTTGCTATGGTACCTTTTCAGCCAACTTACGATCTTCAAATTATTTAAATGCAATGTCAATCACTATCTACTGTATTCCTGATTACTCTTTTCTTTTCCTGTTCATTAGTAATGTGTCTGTTTCTAATATTTTCACACCTAATAACTTTTTGTGACTTAGTGGCTTTACTGCCTTGATTGGGGTGAACTTGATTAAAAAAATACATAAACACACACAATATACAATAATATAATGTCATTTCTTTAGTTCAATCAAATGTATATTCATAACAATTGCTAACTCCCCCCCACCCCAATGAGGATCAAATATTCTTTTTCTTTCTTTCTTTTCCTTCATTCTTGCTTTCTTTCCTTTGTATAGTTCTAGTTTTACTTCTTTGCAATTTCTTTCTTTTGCTTTTTACATTTTTTTCTTTCCTTCTTCCTTTCATTCTTTTTTTCAGCTACGGTTGCTTGACTTTTCTTTCTTTCACTTTCCATGTTTTCATCAACCTAAGTTTTATTATCTCATTTCTTCTTCATATCATCATTCATTCTTTCTTTTATTTTCCTATATATAGCTTTATATTTTATTTCTTCTTTACATCTTAGCTTTTTTACTTTACCTCCTCCTTCTTCTTTTCTTTTTTCTTCTTTCCATTCTTGTCTTCTTTCTTTTCCTTCTTTCCATTCTTTTCTTCTTTCTTTTTTCTTCTTTCTTCTTGCTTCTTTCTTTTTTCTTTCTTTCCATTCTTGTTTTCTTTCTTTTCTTTCTTTCCATTCTTTTCTTCTTTCCATTCTTGTCTTCTTTCTTTTATTTCTTTCCATTCTTTTCTTCTTTATTTTTTCTTCTTTCTTTTTTCTTTCTTTCCATTCTTGTCTTCTTTCTTTTCTTTCTTTCCATTCTTTTCTTCTTTCCATTCTTTTCTTCTTTCCATTCTTTTCTTCTTTCCATTCTTTTCTTCTTTCTTTTCTTCTTTCCATTCTTGTCTTCTTTCTTTTCTTTCTTTCCATTCTTTTCTTCTTTCCATTCTTTTCTTCTTTCCATTCTTTTCTTCTTTCCATTCTTTTCTTCTTTCCATTCTTGTCTTCTTTCTTTTCTTTCTTTCCATTCTTTTCTTCTTTCCATTCTTTTCTTCTTTCTTTTCCTTCTTTCCATTCTTTTCTTCTTTCTTTTTTCTTCTTTCTTCTTTCTTTTTTCTTTCTTTCCATTCTTGTCTTCTTTCTTTTCTTTCTTTCCATTCTTTTCTTCTTTCCATTCTTTTCTTCTTTCTTTTCTTCTTTCCATTCTTGTCTTCTTTCTTTTCTTTCTTTCCATTCTTTTCTTCTTTCCATTCTTTTCTTCTTTCCATTCTTGTCTTCTTTCTTTTCTTTCTTTCCATTCTTTTCTTCTTTTTTTTTTCTTCTTTCCATTCTTTTCTTCTTTCCATTCTTGTCTTCTTTCTTTTCTTTCTTTCCATTCTTTTCTTCTTTCCATTCTTTTCTTCTTTCCATTCTTGTCTTCTTTCTTTTCCTTCTTTCCATTCTTTTCTTCTTTCTTTTTTCTTCTTTCTTCTTTCTTTTTTTCTTTCTTTCCATTCTTGTCTTCTTTCTTTTCTTTCTTTCCATTCTTTTCTTCTTTCCATTCTTTTCTTCTTTCCATTCTTGTCTTCTTTCTTTTCTTTCTTTCCATTCTTGTCTTCTTTCTTTTCTTTCTTTCCATTCTTTTCTTCTTTCCATTCTTTTCTTCTTTCTTTTCCTTCTTTCCATTCTTTTCTTCTTTCTTTTTTCTTTCTTTCCATTCTTGTCTTCTTTCTTTCCATTCTTTTCTTCTTTCCATTCTTTTCTTCTTTCCATTCTTTTCTTCTTTCTTTTCTTCTTTCCATTCTTGTCTTCTTTCTTTTCTTTCTTTCCATTCTTTTCTTCTTTCCATTCTTTTCTTCTTTCCATTCTTTTCTTCTTTCCATTCTTGTCTTCTTTCTTTTCTTTCTTTCCATTCTTTTCTTCTTTCTTTTTTCTTCTTTCCATTCTTGTCTTCTTTCTTCTTTCTTCTTTCTTTTTTCTTTTTTTCCATTCTTGTCTTCTTTCTTTTCTTTCTTTCCATTCTTTTCTTCTTTCCATTCTTTTCTTCTTTCCATTCTTTTCTTCTTTCTTTTCTTCTTTCCATTCTTGTCTTCTTTCTTTTCTTTCTTTCCATTCTTTTCTTCTTTCCATTCTTTTCTTCTTTCCATTCTTTTCTTCTTTCTTTTCTTCTTTCCATTCTTGTCTTCTTTCTTTTCTTTCTTTCCATTCTTTTCTTCTTTCCATTCTTTTCTTCTTTCCATTCTTTTCTTCTTTCTTTTCTTCTTTCCATTCTTGTCTTCTTTCTTTTCTTTCTTTCCATTCTTTTCTTCTTTCCATTCTTTTCTTCTTTCCATTCTTTTCTTCTTTCCATTCTTGTCTTCTTTCTTTTCTTTCTTTCCATTCTTTTCTTCTTTCTTTTTTCTTCTTTCCATTCTTGTCTTCTTTCTTCTTTCTTCTTTCTTTTTTCTTTTTTTCCATTCTTGTCTTCTTTCTTTTCTTTCTTTCCATTCTTTTCTTCTTTCCATTCTTTTCTTCTTTCCATTCTTTTCTTCTTTCTTTTCTTCTTTCCATTCTTGTCTTCTTTCTTTTCTTTCTTTCCATTCTTTTCTTCTTTCCATTCTTTTCTTCTTTCCATTCTTTTCTTCTTTCCATTCTTTTCTTCTTTCCATTCTTGTCTTCTTTCTTTTCTTTCTTTCCATTCTTTTCTTCTTTCCATTCTTTTCTTCTTTCTTTTCCTTCTTTCCATTCTTTTCTTCTTTCTTTTTTCTTCTTTCTTCTTTCTTTTTTCTTTCTTTCCATTCTTGTCTTCTTTCTTTTCTTTCTTTCCATTCTTTTCTTCTTTCCATTCTTTTCTTCTTTCTTTTCTTCTTTCCATTCTTGTCTTCTTTCTTTTCTTTCTTTCCATTCTTTTCTTCTTTCCATTCTTTTCTTCTTTCCATTCTTGTCTTCTTTCTTTTCTTTCTTTCCATTCTTTTCTTCTTTTTTTTTTCTTCTTTCCATTCTTTTCTTCTTTCCATTCTTGTCTTCTTTCTTTTCTTTCTTTCCATTCTTTTCTTCTTTCCATTCTTTTCTTCTTTCCATTCTTGTCTTCTTTCTTTTCCTTCTTTCCATTCTTTTCTTCTTTCTTTTTTCTTCTTTCTTCTTTCTTTTTTTCTTTCTTTCCATTCTTGTCTTCTTTCTTTTCTTTCTTTCCATTCTTTTCTTCTTTCCATTCTTTTCTTCTTTCCATTCTTGTCTTCTTTCTTTTCTTTCTTTCCATTCTTGTCTTCTTTCTTTTCTTTCTTTCCATTCTTTTCTTCTTTCCATTCTTTTCTTCTTTCTTTTCCTTCTTTCCATTCTTTTCTTCTTTCTTTTTTCTTTCTTTCCATTCTTGTCTTCTTTCTTTCCATTCTTTTCTTCTTTCCATTCTTTTCTTCTTTCCATTCTTTTCTTCTTTCTTTTCTTCTTTCCATTCTTGTCTTCTTTCTTTTCTTTCTTTCCATTCTTTTCTTCTTTCCATTCTTTTCTTCTTTCCATTCTTTTCTTCTTTCCATTCTTGTCTTCTTTCTTTTCTTTCTTTCCATTCTTTTCTTCTTTCTTTTTTCTTCTTTCCATTCTTGTCTTCTTTCTTCTTTCTTCTTTCTTTTTTCTTTTTTTCCATTCTTGTCTTCTTTCTTTTCTTTCTTTCCATTCTTTTCTTCTTTCCATTCTTTTCTTCTTTCTATTCTTTTCTTCTTTCCATTCTTTTCTTCTTTCCATTCTTGTCTTCTTTCTTTTCTTTCTTTCCATTCTTTTCTTCTTTCCATTCTTTTCTTCTTTCTATTCTTTTCTTCTTTCCATTCTTTTCTTCTTTCCATTCTTGTCTTCTTTCTTTTCTTTCTTTCCATTCTTTTCTTCTTTCCATTCTTTTCTTCTTTCTATTCTTTTCTTCTTTCCATTCTTTTCTTCTTTCCATTCTTGTCTTCTTTCTTTTCTTTCTTTCCATTCTTTTCTTCTTTCCATTCTTTTCTTCTTTCCATTCTTTTCTTCTTTCTTTTCTTTCTTTCCATTCTTTTCTTCTTTCCATTCTTTTCTTCTTTCCATTCTTTTCTTCTTTCCATTCTTGTCTTCTTTCTTTTCTATCTTTCCATTCTTTTCTTCTTTCCATTTTTTTCTTCTTTCTTTTCTTCTTTCCATTCTTGTCTTCTTTCCATTCTTTTCTTCTTTCCATTCTTGTCTTCTTTCTTTTCTTTCTTTCCATTCTTTTCTTCTTTCTTTTCTTTCTTTCCATTCTTTTCTTCTTTCCATTCTTTTCTTCTTTCCATTCTTGTCTTCTTTCTTTTCTTTCTTTCCATTCTTTTCTTCTTTCTTTTCCTTCTTTCCATTCTTTTCTTCTTTCCATTCTTGTCTTCTTTCTTTTCTTTCTTTCCATTCTTTTCTTCTTTCCATTCTTTTCTTCTTTCCATTCTTTTCTTCTTTCCATTCTTTTCTTCTTTCTTTTCTTCTTTCCATTCTTGTCTTCTTTCCATTCTTTTCTTCTTTCCATTCTTTTCTTCTTTCCATTCTTTTCTTCTTTCCATTCTTTTCTTCTTTCTTTTCTTTCTTTCCATTCTTTTCTTCCTTCCATTCTTTTCTTCTTTCCATTCTTTTCTTCTTTCCATTCTTTTCTTCTTTCCATTCTTGTCTTCTTTCCATTCTTGTCTTCTTTCTTTTCTTTCTTTCCATTCTTTTCTTCTTTCCATTCTTTTCTTCTTTCCATTCTTTTCTTCTTTCCATTCTTGTCTTCTTTCTTTTCTTTCTTTCCATTCTTTTCTTCTTTCCATTCTTTTCTTCTTTCCATTCTTGTCTTCTTTCTTTTCTTTCTTTCCATTCTTTTCTTCTTTCCATTCTTTTCTTCTTTCCATTCTTTTCTTCTTTCTTTTCTTCTTTCCATTCTTGTCTTCTTTCTTTTCTTTCTTTCCATTCTTTTCTTCTTTCCATTCTTTTCTTCTTTCTTTTCCTTCTTTCCATTCTTTTCTTCTTTCTTTTTTCTTCTTTCTTCTTTCTTTTTTCTTTCTTTCCATTCTTGTCTTCTTTCTTTTCTTTCTTTCCATTCTTTTCTTCTTTCCATTCTTTTCTTCTTTCCATTCTTTTCTTCTTTCCATTCTTGTCTTCTTTCTTTTCTTTCTTTCCATTCTTTTCTTCTTTCCATTCTTTTCTTCTTTCCATTCTTGTCTTCTTTCTTTTCTTTCTTTCCATTCTTTTCTTCTTTCCATTCTTTTCTTCTTTCTTTTCTTCTTTCCATTCTTTTCTTCTTTCCATTCTTTTCTTCTTTCTTTTCTTCTTTCCATTCTTTTCTTTCTTTCCATTCTTTTCTTCTTTCTTTTCTTCTTTCCATTCTTTTCTTCTTTATTTTTTCTTTCCATTCTTGTTTTCTTTTTTCCATTCTTTTCTTCTTTCTTTTTTCTTCTTTCCATTCTTGTCTTCTTTCTTTTCCTTCTTTCCATTCTTTTCTTCTTTCCATTCTTTTCTTCTTTCTTTTCTTCTTTCCATTCTTTTCTTCTTTCCATTCTTTTCTTCTTTCCATTCTTGTCTTCTTTTTCTTTCTTTCCATTCTTTTCTTCTTTCCATTCTTTTCTTCTTTCTTTTCTTCTTTCCATTCTTTTCTTCTTTATTTTTTCTTTCCATTCTTGTTTTCTTTTTTTCATTCTTTTCTTCTTTCTTTTTTCTTCTTTCCATTCTTGTCTTCTTTCTTTTCCTTCTTTCCATTCTTTTCTTCTTTCTTTTCTTCCTTCCATTCTTTTCTTCTTTCCATTCTTGTCTTCTTTTTCTTTCTTTCCATTCTTTTCTTCTTTCCATTCTTTTCTTCTTTCTTTTCTTCTTTCCATTCTTGTCTTCTTTTTCTTTCTTTCCATTCTTTTCTTCTTTCCATTCTTTTCTTCTTTCTTTTCTTCTTTCCATTCTTTTCTTCTTTATTTTTTCTTTCCATTCTTGTTTTCTTTTTTCCATTCTTGTCTTCTTTCTTTTTTCTTCTTTCCATTCTTGTCTTCTTTCTTTTCTTTCTTTCCATTCTTTTCTTCTTTCCATTCTTTTCTTCTTTCTTTTCTTCTTTCCATTCTTTTCTTCTTTATTTTATCCTTTCCATTCTTGTTTTCTTTTTTCCATTCTTGTCTTCATTCTTTTCTTTATTTCCATTCTTTTCTTCTTTCCATTCTTTTCTTCTTTCCATTCTTTTCTTCTTTCTTTTTTCTTCTTTCCATTCTTGTCTTCTTTCTTTTTTCTTCTTTCCATTCTTGTCTTCTTTCTTTTCCTTCTTTCCATTCTTTTCTTCTTTCCATTCTTTTCTTCTTTCCATTCTTTTCTTCTTTCCATTCTTGTCTTCTTTTTCTTTCTTTCCATTCTTTTCTTCTTTCTATTCTTTTCTTCTTTCTTTTCTTCTTTCCATTCTTTTCTTCTTTATTTTTTCTTTCCATTCTTGTTTTCTTTTTTCCATTCTTTTCTTCTTTCTTTTTTCTTCTTTCCATTCTTGTCTTCTTTCTTTTCTTTCTTTCCATTCTTTTCTTCTTTCCATTCTTTTCTTCTTTCTTTTCTTCTTTCCATTCTTTTCTTCTTTATTTTTTCTTTCCATTCTTGTTTTCTTTTTTCCATTCTTGTCTTCTTTCTTTTCTTTCTTTCCATTCTTTTCTTCTTTCCATTCTTTTCTTCTTTCTTTTTTCTTCTTTCCATTCTTTTCTTCTTTCCATTCTTTTCTTCTGTCTTTTTTCTTTCCATTCTTGTCTTCATTCTTTTCTTCTTTATTTTTTCTTTCCATTCTTGTTTTCTTTATTTTTTCTTTCCATTCTTTTCTTCTCTTTTTCCTCCTTTCCATTCTTTTCTTTTTCTTTCCATTCTTTTTTCTTTTCTTCTTTCTATTCTTTCATTTCCTTCTTTTTTCTTTCCTTCTTTTTCTCCTTTTTCTTCTCTTTCTTTTCTTCTCCCTTCTTTCTTTTCCATTCCTTTCTTTCCTTTTCTTCTCTTTCTATTCCTTTCATTTCTTCTTGACGTTCCTTTTTGTTTCTTCTTACCTACCTATCTCTCTCTCTTTCATTCATTCTTTTATTTTATTTTATTTTGATGCTGGAATTTTTTAAGCTATGGGTGCCTCACATTTTTCTTTCTTTCTTTACCTTACATAATTTTTTCAACCAGAATTTTATTATCTCATTTATTCATTATGTCATTTTTCATTCATTCTTTCCCTTGTTCCTTTCTTTCTTGCCTAACTGGACATTAACACCTTACAATCCGGCCCTTGATCCCCCATCCCGTCTCCAAACACATACTGCCTTCATTTATTCTTTCAATCTCTCGCTTTCCCCCGGAGGTAAAAAAAAGCCCAGAGATATGAAAGGAGGATCAACCAACTGCAATGATAATATTTGTTCATTCAAAAAATACATTTACGCTGAATGTTATTGCAATGATAACACATGTTTTAAACTGCGTGAATTACGGCTGTGGGCATTAACATTCAACAGACTTAATAAAGAATATGTGTTCTCGAGCAGTGTTCAAACCTGCGTCTACTCAGACACACAAATGCACTAAAATAACATTTAGAGTAAATTCTGCTGCAGTGAAAAATTAAATACATTAAATTCATTAGAAATATATATATATATATATATATATATTAAATGCCAAAGACAACTTAGTCCTGCTGATTTTCTTTTGTATTTTCTCATATTTTCGAATGAGACTTTTTATTTCAAAATTATATTGATATATATATTTTCCAAAAAACAACCGAGTACTTTTGAACGTCATCGTTCATCATCGGGGTCAAACTTTTAACTTTAGCCAATTGCCTTGCGGCGGAATCGTATTGCTACATTTATAAGAACCAAATAAATGTTACAAATTATTTTTAATTCAATAGACGCGTTACTGTTATCACGTGCTGGCAAAGCCATGTGATCGTATGAAGGGGGGAAAAAGATTTTCCATAACGTATTTTTGATCTTTAGGTATTTACAATAAAAAATCTTTGTTTACAGTCAGTTATGTACCATGCATGATACACACTTAAGCGATCATGTATCTTTCGATACATGACTGAGGAGGCAGATTTTTTCCCACAGTAGGTTGCCATTTCTTTCTGCAGTAGACCCGTTGCCATTCAAGGCTATAGAACCCAATCTGTTGTACTTTTAACCCATACCTGGGGGGACAAGAAGAGGAGTCATAACTTTCCCAAGGGTATTAGAATATAAGTGAATGTAATGGATTTGACTGGAATTCCAATTCGGCTCTCTGATTCCTCTATCCGAGCCTCTATCCATTATTCCACCGTGCCTCCTTAATTACACACATCGATTATATTTGAAAATTTTGAAATTACATAGATATTATGCAGTGCTATATTTTATTTTTATCATATATATATATATATATATATATATATATATATATATATATATATATATATATATATATATATATAACGTTATATATACTATATATAATATAAATTTTTTATTTATATAAAAAATTTATATTACATATAATATTTGTTTACTAAAATAAATTTTAAAGGGTAAATACACTACTTTGTCATTTCATTGAGTATTTTAGTGTGAAAATTGAACAGCCCAAAATTAAAAGTAGAAATGGTCCATTTGAATTTTTTGAAGAAAAAATGGTTGACGGACTGAAAAGGTTGAGAGGCACTGCTCTAGAGATTTTCATCATAGTGAATTGTTCACTTTTTTTATCAAAGTAGCACTTTTTATGTCAAAATTCTGGTCAGTCTGATTATGGAGAGCGAGCAAATAATGCATTTGCTGTATTGTTTTTTCCGCAATATTGTTTTCAAAATATAAAAATTTATACATTGTTATCTCATATATATATATATATATATATATATATATATATATATATATATATATGCGTGTATTTCGGCAGCATGTTTTCATTCAGACAGGTTTTGTTAAATAATTTAGACATGTTCTGTCTACTTATTTCTGATAAGATCATTTCATATTTGTGAATAGGTTTTTTTTGTGTGGTTGTTAAAAGATGAGAGGGAAACACTGTGTTGGCTCATACTTTATTTTTTCTGAGTACTTTCAACATAGAATAATGTCATCATCAGGATATTGTTAAATATATACGTATTTAATTTTCATGGTTGTGAAGAACAAAAATTGTTGTGGTCAGTTTTATATGTGGAGTCACGAACGCTGTGTCATGGCTGGTTGACAGACACCGTTTAAGGGGAGGTAACTAGGTATGCGGTAAAATGTTCTGGGGCTAGGTAGTTGCTAGATAAAGAAAAAACTATTAATGACAAGCACTGATTTTGTCTTTTAAGAACTGTACAAAAAAGCTTATTCGCAAATATGAAAGGATCTTATTGAAAATAAGTAGACAGAATGTGTCTAAATTATTTAACGAAATCTGTCTATATATATATATATATATATATATATATATCTCAAGAGAAAGAGAAATTTATTGATATTCATTAATTTTCTATGGCTTATCAATAAATATCTTAAAATACTAAAGAGTAAGTTTATACAATATTTAAAGCCAGAAAATATTTTTAGATTGTAAGAAGTTTTTGGAGAAGATAATAATGTTTCAGTGATACAAGTCTTACTAATTAATCCATAGCTGAGGGGATAAGAGGTGGATTCATACACATAAATACAAATGGGAAAGGTAAGTAAATATAATGAACCCAACCGGAATTGAAACTTTGCTCTCCAGTTAACAATTCCAAGTCATTATTCATAACACAACAATTACATTCAAGCTTATGGCACCTGGTATTTCCAAGCTGTCACCCATTCAGGTACTGACCAGGCTTGATGTTGCTTAATTCAGTGATTGTACAGAAATCGGTGTTTCAACTCGATGTGGCTGTAACATTTATTTGTAAACATGCAATACACTTGTAAGTTTCTTTTCACGTAACCCCAGGTAGGTCATGCAACCTGTCAGTTTAGAAGCACCTACATATATCAAGGTTATTAGTTAGTGTATCCATCATCGACTTGTGAGCTGTGCCATGTACCTTACAGCATGTAATATTCCCCAGCGATTACCCATCTAACCAGGCTCAATGTTGCTTAACTTTAGTGATCGAATGATAAACAGTATCTCAACTTGATATGACCATAACTACACACAATAGAAAACAATAAAAAATTAATTTCTTCTTTCATAGTTCATTCAAAAATACATTCTCATCATTGTTAACTTTGACACATGGTGAGGGTTAAACTCGTTACATCTGAAATGGTTTGAGTTAACCATTTCTCTATGGTGTTGCAACCAAATACAAAATATTTGTTCAATTTAAAAATAAATTTGTCTTTTAAGAATCAAAAACTGTGGCTATATTGAGTAATTCTGTTCAAATATATTTGAGGTGGTTTCCTTAGCAACCAACATTATTTGTAAAACGAGGAAAATTCTCCAACTGCCAGTTTATGTGCGCTTCGAAACTTGTAGGTTATTTTCTCTCAGACTATGATTCTTTAAAATGGTTGGCACCATTAAATGGAAAGAAGCAAATGGATGTGTGGGATTTTAGAATCCTGGTGCATGGTGCTGATATGGAGAAAGATTGTGAATATTCCAATTTGCCTTCAGGTAGATAAAAGCACTTGCCAAATTCTCCGGGGTGTGACACAAAATTATGGCAACACGGAAATTTAATTAATAAAAAAAAGTGATTAAATTTCTTTTCAAGCTGTTAAAAATGTCCTTCCTGTGGCAAAGTTTAAGGTTTGCAATATTATATATATCTATATATATATAATATATGGATAAAATAACTGAAAAAAATTTATGAAGAAATATAGTCTTAAAGTGTGCTACATTTATGGGATAAAGTGCTCAATATTAGAGATAGAGCAATAATAAAATATAACTGTTATATAACAATAAAAAATGAATAAAAAATAATATACTGCGTTACTTAAAAATCGAAAACCAAGAAGAGAAAATATACAGTGTAACAAATAAATAACGACAAGTATAATAAATTGATCTAAATACATCCAAATATATAAATAAAATAACAACCGATACTGATAAACTAGCCATTTAGAAAAAACAAATAAAGATAATCAATCCAAATAAATAAATTAAAAACTGTTCCCATCAAAATAATAGTCAGAACAAATCACAACAATCAACCCCAAAATTCAACAAATAGCTTTATCTTCCCAAACAAAAACAAAACTATTAAATTAGCGATATAAACAAATTTTTATTACGTTTATAAAAACACAGATCAAAATAAAAATAATAAATAAATAAATATATAAGATAAAAAATAAAAATAAAAACAAGCAAAATAATTTGATCCAAATAAATAAACAAATAAATGACTTCCGGTAAAATAGCCGCCATAATAGACTACCCACAATAAGCTATATAAAAAAAATTTTTACTACGTTAATAAAAACACCGATCAAAATAAAAAAATAAAAATAAAATCAATATAAAGGATAAAAAACAAAAATAAATGAAATAAAAACAAGTAAAATAATTTGACACAAATAAACGACTTCCGGTAAAATATCTGCCAAAATAGACTACCCACAAAGCACCACTGACCCGTATATATATATAGCCGAGAAAAATAACAGCACTTGTGGCCTGACGATTGCATCTAGCATGAAACAGACTGTCGCCTCTAAGTGTTGACTTCTATGTTCACTTTTTTATATATATATATATAGAGAGAGAGAGAGAGAGAAGGAGAGAGAGATAGAAATTATTTTTAAGCAATTAATGAAACTTTATTTTAATCTGACAGTTTGACATTACTGTTACTCATATTTAGTGGGCACATGTGTTTAAGTAAACATCCCTGTTTTTTAAACATGAAAATTGATGTCTACTGGTTTAGAAATCAAAAGTCCTACAGAAGAAAATGTGCCTTTTATCAGGAATCAAATTTGTATTCCCTTTTATAACATGGAAAACCATTTTCAAGTCAAGCATACTTTACCATTAAACTACAAGAAGCCATGACAGCAAAGTATAATATGAATTTTTTTTTAATCAATTCACAGCAAGGAAGACAATGATACTAAGACACAAGGGTCTACTGTGATGGAAAGAAAATGTGACAAATTTAGAAGGAACTGGAGACCCTATCCTAAACAGAAAAGAAGCTGTTAAAAATGTCATTCCTCTGGCAAAGTTTATATATATATATATATATATATATATATATATATATATACACACACACACACACACACACACACACACACACACACACACACACACATACACTTATTTTTAAGCAGTCTCACATTATTATTAATGTAATTGTTATATTTAGTGGGTAAATATTCCTGCTTTTTAAACATGAGAATTAATGTCTACCAGTTTAGAAATCAAAAGACTTACTAAAGAAAATGAGCCTCCCATCAAGATTGAACCTGTATTCCCTGTAATAATTGGGAAAACTATTTTCAAGCCAATCATACTTTACGATAAAACCACATGAAGCTACTACAGCAAAGTATAATATGAAATTATACTATTTTAATACTTTAATGCTGTTTCTTACTAAAATGTGTGACCTTTTTACTGAATAATGAACAAACAAACAATTAGTAGGGGAAGTAATTGTGGGATGAATTGCTGTTAAACATACGAGGGAAAATATTATATTTTGTTATCAATACACGCATTCTAGTAATCAGAAAACTAATGATGAAGGCGCGGTTAGCATAACCGAAAATATAATTGGTGAGCTGAGTTCAAATTCCAGCATTGTACTTTCTGTTCATTATTTGCCCAAATGCTTTTAGAAAAAGCGTAAATCCATCTTCATCAGCTATGCTCTAAATAAAAAAGAAAACTAGGGAGTCTAGCTTTGGTTGACAGCTGGGTTAAGGCTAGGGTTGATAGCGGGGTTAGGGTCAGGGTTGGCAGCAGAGTCAGGGTAAGGCTTGACAGCAGGGTTAGGGTCAGGGTTGGAAGCAGGGTCAGAGTCAGGGTGGACAGCAGGGTTAGTGTAAAGTTGACAGCAGGGTTAGGGTCAGGGTTGGCAGCAGGGTCAGGGTCAGGGTGGATAGCAGGGTCAGGGTAAGGGTTGACAGCAGGGTTAGGGTTGGAAGCAGGGTCAGGGTCAGAGTGGACAGACGGGTCAGGGTGGATAGCAGGGTCAGGGTAAGGGTTGACAGCAGGATTAGGGTCAGGGTTGGCAGCAGAGTCAGGGTAAGGGTCGACAGCAGAGTTATGGTTGACGTTAGGGTTAGGGTTGGCAGCAGAGTCATGGTCAGGGTGGACAGCAGAGTCAGGGTCAGGGTGGTCAGCAGGGTTAGGGTAAAGGTTGACAGCAGGTTTAGGGTCAGGGTTGGCAGCAGGGTCAGGGTGGACAGCAGGGTTAGGGTTGGCAGCTATGATAAAATTCAAACCCTCAAGAAGGCAATGGGAAAATTAGAGAATAAGGAAAGTCTAAGAGAAGGACTACTCTGAATTCAAAACCTTGGAGAAGGTAATGGGAAACCAATTCACTATCTTTCCCAATAATACATGGCAATTCACAGATGATACAGAAAAGGGAATGTGTGGAGAGCCATGATCATCTTGATACTCAAGGTACATGGCATTAAAAAGAAAAAGTGGAAAGTCTAAGAGAAGGACTACTCTGAATTGAAAACTTTGGAGAAGGCAATGGGAAAACACTTCACTATGTTTCCCAAGAATATATGGCAATTCACTGATGTTAAAGAAAAGGGAATGTGTGGAGAGCCATGATCATCTAGATCCAGAAGGGGAATGGCATTAAAACCATTCATTGTTACATTTTTTAAAGTATTATTTGGATTTTGAATCAAGCCTGGTCACTTTGATTCTATAAAGCAAGAAAAAATTGTTTCATTTGTGACATCATGAATTCTTTCTATATGAAATCTAAAAGGCAAAATAAATTAAAAACTTTCATTATTTTATTTTTCAAAATTATATGTCATTTTGGTTTTGGTTCTTTTACACTTTATCAGACATTTTTTTTCTTTAAAAATCCCCCCAGCAACATTCACGAACTATGTCGAGATACAGGATGCCACCCTAATGACCACCTGATCTTGATGCAGAGCCATGATGAATGGCCAAGCTAACTCGATTAAAGGGTCTTGTGAATAGAAACTTGTTTGTATGACCATATTATTTAAAGAGTAAAAAACTTATTACTTTTAGGGCTGGAAAATTTTAAATGCTACAAAAATCCTCTTTTACGGAAAAAAATATTTTTTCATTTCAAATCTTTAAGTTTGTACTTAATTGATCTCTACTTCCCCATTTCATTTGGGCTTAGGAAAAAAGCAAAATTCGAATGTCTAAGAAAAATGCTAAAAGTCTTCTAAAATCGATAAAGTAAAAAGGAAACTATTTACAACTCAATCTAATACAAATCCAAAGAGTAGAATTGTTATGCCAAAAAAAAAAAAAAAAAAAAAATCCCCAAATCCTCCTAAACCAAACTATTACATTAATGGATATGAAGGAAAAATGTTTTCTGATATAAAAAAATCTGAATATTTTTTTCATTTATATGAACTTATTGCCAAAAAGTATCTTCCTATGAAAGGTAATATTTTTTTTCACAGATAGAAAATTAAATTTCATGTTTTACTTATAGACAAGTTTTACATGAAGTTCTGATAAAAAATATATATACTGGACTTTCCCGTTGTTTTTGATGTATCAGCACTCAGCAGCCCAGTTCTTATAATCAACAGCCAGACGACCTGCACATATCATTTGATTATAGTAGTAAAGGTTTGTGGAGAGCCAATGACAGAAAAAAATGTTGCCCTGTATGCTACAAGGCCCCCAAATGACCCTTAGCAGTTTTGTATTGGTTCAATTTGTAATACATGTTTAATGTAGTTTGAATGTAGCAATCCGACATAGGAAGTAATTTGTTCAATGTAACAGCACCAACGTCTCGTAGCAGCTATTCAGGAATTCTTAAGGTCTCCCATATCAGAGATTGGCAGTGGATATTTGGAGAGAGTAGGAAAACGTAGTTCTGCAGGTCTCCTCATCTATTCTTTTGCCTGACAGGTTGGCACTGGATATTCAGAGAGAGTAAACAAAATGGCCGCCTTTATACACAACGGATTGAATGTTTTACGTCTCCTGATTGGTTAACCTTCTATTGGGGAACTATAAAGTGAGTCAAGTCATTTTGGTTTGTTCACTAGCACACAAAAATTGTAACAAACATTCCCATGGCAAATGCCTGAAAAATATTTTCCCCTCCCCATTTTATAGGCAGATACACACACAAATGCATGCTGGGATTTCTTCTGAGCCAGTCAAACAGGCCAGTTCTTGGTTTCATCTAACTCAGTCATGGTCTGTCTTTTCTTGAAGTCTAAATGCTATGTTCACTTACCTGGATTTGCTCTTGTGTGTCAACCCCCAATTCTTAGTTTGTGAACTTTTTGCCATATTACTGTTAATTTGCCTTGCATTGTTTGCTTGCTTTATATTATTTTTTGCCCTGTTCTTTTCTTTTTATTGTTACTATTTATTGTAAACTTTACCAATTCTGTTTGTTGGACAGTTCTGTTACTTATTTTGCATTTAACCATGGCCACTCTACGGAGACAAATCATAATACCTCATCTCAGAGATATAGACAGATACTGTTGCTTTCTTTTATTACTGTTAATTTGCCTTGCATTGTTTGCTTGCTTTAGATTATTTTTTGCCTTGTTCTTTTCTTTTTATTGCTACTGTTTATTGCAAACTTTACCAATTCTGTTTGCTGGGCAGTTTTGCCATTCATTTATTTTATATTTAACAATCGTCACTCAATCTACATGTTTAAAATTTTTTAACATTTAAATTTTTTTTAATGTAAAAGATTACAATTTTTTAAAACCAAAATATTTTAAGTTCTGCAAAACAATTTTCCCCTCCCCCATTTATAAGCAGAAGCACACAAGTGCATACAAAGATTTTTTCCTAGCCAATAAATTTGACCGGTTCTCAGTTTAATATGACTTAGTCCTGGTCTGTCTAGTCTTGAAGTCAGAACCCTATGTTTGCTCGTCCATAGTTGCTTTTGTGTGTCAATCCCAATTCTTAGTTTGTAAACTTTTTGTTGCTGTTGCTTTGCCCTATCACTTTTAATTTGCCTTGCATATATAGCTTGTTTGCTTTAGATTATTTTTTTATTTGTTTTTTCCTTACCTTTTTCTTGTTATTGCTTATTGCAAACTTTGTCAATTCTGTTTGTTGAACAGTTTTGTTATTTATTTTAAATTTATCTATGGCCACTCACTCTACAGTTTTTAATTATCTAGGAGAAGGAAAACTCTGAATTTAAAACCAGCCTAAAAAGGGTTGTACTCTATCAGGCTACCTTGCCCTAATTACACCACAGCTGCTATGGATGCAGTACATATGGTGAGTCTATAACCATAATGGGTTACTGGACACAAGCAATGACCACTACAATATATCTTTATACTTATTTTTGCAGTGAAACCTTTACTTTGGCTTGATCTGAAGCAGCTAGACATATGCAAAATCAGGATTCAGATACTACACTCTGATCCGGGGTAGAAATGTCAGGAGTGACACTTTGTACTGAGGTAGAGTAGAAAATCACTGATCTGAGGCAGAAACGTGTAGTGGTTTAGGTATGTGAAAACAAAGCAATAAAACAATCTTCAACATGGCTCTACAAATTTAAATAAATTTTTATTATTGAGTATTAGTTTTCTTTCAAATTAAAAGAAATGAATTACAAAGATTCTTTGCAAGAAAACATAACACAAAAACATTTTTGATTTCTTTTTTTTACTATGCCACAGAATTATTATTATGATAAAAATAGAATGCATCTACATGTGAGAATATGTGTGCCACATATTTATGCTGTTTTATGTATGTGTGTAATTTCTGATATGGAGATGAACAGACCTCTCCAGAAAAAGTCTTGGACTAGTCCAAATATATAAATATGGACACCGAGAATCATCAGTAGAAAAAGTAAACAAGTAAAGATCTAGCTTATCTGCTTACTACCTATTTCAGCAAGACTACATTGACTCCAAGCAACATACTACTTCTTGTTTGTGTTATCTTCATTCAAGGCAATGAAAACATAACAGTGGCGATGTGAATTTTAATTCACATAGAAAAAACTTTCAGTTTCCTTTCACTTAGCATAAATAGCTGGCAAAATTCAAAATTCATGGAAAAAATTGTGTGGAGTTCATGTCTATTCATAGCACAAAGCAGAAACAGATAAACTTCAAAGCTGTATGATAAATGGCTATTAGGAAAAAAATAAAAAAACTTTCTTCTTTCTAGTTAAGGAAATGAAATACACTATAGAAGAATTGAAGATATTTATTCAGCAACTATTACAACAAATAGTGCGGGAATGGATTGAATATCAAGAACAGATAAAAGCAATCCTGGAAAAGCGAGCAACAGACAAAGTGTCAATTTTGTTTTCACTGGGCTCAGTTAATAACTCAATTAGTGAATTACATTACATACCAGAAGAAAGCATTACATTCTTATTGTACTCAGAGGGTACAACACCATTTTCAGAATAAAATATCACGGATGGTTGGATGAAAAGTACATCTTCTGTTATGAAAATTGTGCCCCGCTGAACATGATATATATCTGAATTTCATTTTATCAAATACTCCAGAAAAAGTGTCATTTAATGAAACAGTGTTGATATTATCAAAAATCTTTGGTGAAAAGAATTCACTGTTTTATATATGTTGGCAGTGCAAGAACCATACTAAGGACAAAGAAGATTTTGTCACAAATACCTGTAAAGTCAGCCATGAGTGTGAGAAATTTAAACTGAATGAATTATACCCAGACAGATTTAAATGTCTAATTTTTTTAAAAGGTCTAACATCAAGCAATGATATGGAAATACACACTCGAATACTTATAAAACTTGAACAGGATTCAAAGTTAACAATATAGACTGTTGTGATAGAGTGAAATCAAGCAAAATGACACAACAGAAAGTAGAAATGGTTAGAAAAAAAGACAAATTTACTGACCCTACAATCATTTCTTGGATTAGCAAATTATTATAATATTTATGTGCCAGAGATGTACAAATTGTGAGCACTTTTATTAGCCAAAGTTGGACAAAGATATTCAAAATAGAATTAGAAAATGTAATGGTTGTAATTCAGCAGTAAAATCATCCCCTATAAATTATAAGGCATGGTTGAACACTGATCAACTGTGGGCAAGACTACATATGGTCTTTGCAGGACCACTAAATGGTTCATACTATTTAATTGTGGTTGACAGTTTCACAAAATGGCTCAAGAAAGTTAAGAAAGATATTAAAGTTTAAAGACTTAGTACTGCAATAATGATTTATTTGCAAGTTTTGGTGTACCTGACAGTGGTGTGGTATCCAATAATGTAACTGAATTTATTTCTAGTGAGTTTTAAAATTTCTGCAAAACCTACACAGTTGAACATTTGACGAGACCCATTTATCATCCGAGGTGAAATAGTCAAGCTGAGCAGTTTGCTGACACTTTTAAAAGGGCATTAAGAAAAGCTAAAGGCTTGGAAACTGAAGAAACGGCACTACAAGAATTTTTGAGCATATATAGAATGACATCAGATTCAAATGTCACTATGAAAATGTCACCTGCAGAGCTCATGTTTGCTAGGAAAGTTAGATGCATTTTTGATAAATTACTGCCAGGGAATAAGAAGAGATATACAAATTGCAAGCACTTTTATTGGCCAATATTAGTCAAAGATAGCCAAAACAGAGTTAGAAAATGTAATGGTTGTAATTCAGTAGCAAAATAACCACCTATAATTTATCAGGCATTGCCGAGCACTGATAATGTATGGGTGAGACTACCTATGGACTTTGCTGAACGACTAAATGGTTCATACTATTTAATTTTAGTTGACAGTTTCACAAAATGACCCATTAAAATGTAAATGACCTAATACTGCAATAACAATTAAATTCTTGCACAAACCTTTTTCAAGGTTTGGAGTAGCTTGTGGTGTGGTATCTGATAACGGAACTTAATTTAGTAAGTTCAAAAATTTCTCCAAAAGCTACACAATTGAACATTTGACGAAGCCAATTTATATCTGAGGTCAGATGGTCAAGCAGAACGGTTCGTTGACACCTTCAAAAAAGCATTACAAAAAAAAAGCTGAAGGCTTGGGAACTGAAGACATGGCATTACAAGAATTTTTGAGTGTGTATTGAATGATGTCAAATGCAAACATCACTTCAAAAATGTCACCTGCAGAGCTCATGTTTGCTAGGAAAGTTAGATGCATTTTTGATAAATTACTACCAGGGAATAAGAAGAAAATTTGACTATTTTACCCTACCAGATCATTTAAGATTGGCAATAAAGATTTCTTTAAAAGCTTTATGGTTGTAAAAGAAAATTGGCAGGAAGGGAAAATTATTCAGCACCTTGGTAGTATGATATACATTGTCGGAGGTGAACAATTTCGTCATAAGAGACATTAATCAACTGAGGTTGAGATATGTACAGAATAAGTAACCAGTACAAGTTAATTCACCAATGGGCATATTTTACGATATTTTTGAAGTAACTATTGCTAAAATTGAAATTACAATACAATGTCAGGATATGTGAAAATGTCATCTGACTGAAATGATGAAAGATGACCCATGTCAGAAGAAGTATTGATTAAAGAAAGTGCATATCTAAAAAGAGGTGTGTGTTGTGGAGATGAAGACACCTCTCCAGAAGAGAACTTGAACCTCTCCAAATACAGAGATTTCCATCAGTAGAAGTCCTAAACAAGTACAGAATTAGCTTATCTGATTACTACCTATTTCAGCAAGACTATCCAAGCGATATATTAGTTCTTGATTTGTGTTATCTTCATTCAAGGCAATTAAGGCATGAAAATTTCTTAGTAACAGCAGATAGCAGATGAAGTTGCATTAAGACTACTACTTCTGTATCTGTGTATAATTTTGAGATGAGGTATTATGTACACTATTTACATTATTTGGACTATTGTCCTCATCTTTGTCACCATATTTATTACAACTTTCCAGCCCTTCAGTATCTGTCTATATTTCTGAGATGAGGTATTATGTACACTATTTACATTATTTGGACTATTGTCCTCATCTTTGTCACCATATTTATTACAACTTTCCAGCCCTTCAGTATCTGTCTATATTTCTGAGATGAGGTATTATGTACACTATTTACATTATTTGGACTATTGTCCTCATCTTTGTCACCATATTTATTACAACTTTCCAGCCCTTCAGTATCTGTCTATATTTCTGAGATGAGGTATTATGTACTCTATTTACATTATTTGGACTATTGTCCTCATCTTTGTCACCATATTTATTACAACATTCCAGCCCTTCAGTATCTGTCTATATTTCTGAGATGAGGTATTATGTACACTATTTACATTATTTGGACTATTGTCCTCATCTTTGTCACCATATTGATTACAACTTTCCAGCCCTTCAGTATCTGTCTATATTTCTGAGATGAGGTATTATGTACTCTATTTACATTATTTGGACTATTGTCCTCATCTTTGTCACCATATTTATTACAACATTCCAGCCCTTCAGTATCTGTCTATATTTCTGAGATGAGGTATTATGTACACTATTTACATTATTTGGACTATTGTCCTCATCTTTGTCACCATATTGATTACAACTTTCCAGCCCTTCAGTATCTGTCTATATTTCTGAGATGAGGTATTATGTACTCTATTTACATTATTTGGACTATTGTCCTCATCTTCGTCACCATATTTATTACAACATTCCAGACCTTCAGTATCTGTCTATATTTCTGAGATGAGGTATTATGTACTCTATTTACATTATTTGGACTATTGTCCTCATCTTTGTCACCATATTTATTACAACTTTCCAGCCCTTCAGTATCTGTCTATATTTCTGAGATGAGGTATTATGTACACTATTTACATTATTTGGACTATTGTCCTCATCTTTGTCACCATATTGATTACAACTTTCCAGCCCTTCAGTATCTGTCTATATTTCTGAGATGAGGTATTATGTACTCTATTTACATTATTTGGACTATTGTCCTCATCTTTGTCACCATATTTATTACAACATTCCAGCCCTTCAGTATCTGTCTATATTTCTGAGATGAGGTATTATGTACACTATTTACATTATTTGGACTATTGTCCTCATCTTTGTCACCATATTGATTACAACTTTCCAGCCCTTCAGTATCTGTCTATATTTCTGAGATGAGGTATTATGTACTCTATTTACATTATTTGGACTATTGTCCTCATCTTTGTCACCATATTTATTACAACTTTCCAGCCCTTCAGTATCTGTCTATATTTCTGAGATGAGATATCATGTACTCTATTTACATTATTTGGACTATTGTCCTCATCTTTGTCACCATATTTATTACAACTTTCCAGACCTTCAGTATCTGTCTATATTTCTGAGATGAGGTATTATGTACTCTATTTACATTATTTGGACTATTGTCCTCATCTTCGTCACCATATTTATTACAACATTCCAGACCTTCAGTATCTGTCTATATATCTGAGATGAGGTATTATGTACTCTATTTACATTATTTGGACTATTGTCCTCATCTTTGTCACCATATTTATTACAACTTTCCAGTCCTTCAGTATCTGTCTATATTTCTGAGATGAGGTATTATGTACTCTATTTACATTATTTAGACTATTGTCCTCATCTTTGTCACCATATTTATTACAACTTTCCAGCCCTTCAGTATCTGTCTATATTTCTGAGATGAGGTATTATGTACTCTATTTACATTATTTGGACTATTGTCCTCATCTTTGTCACCATATTTATTACAACTTTCCAGCCCTTCAGTATCTGTCTATATTTCTGAGATGAGGTATTAAGTACACTATTTACATTATTTGGATTATTGTCCTCATCTTTGTCACCATATTTATTACAACTTTCCAGCCCTTCAGTATCTGTCTATATTTCTGAGATGAGGTATTATGTCTCTATTTACATTATTTGGACTATTGTCCTCATCTTTGTCACCATATTTATTACAACTTTCCAGCCCTTCAGTATCTGTCTATATTTCTGAGATGAGGTATTAAGTACACTATTTACATTATTTGAACTATTGTCCTCAGCTTTGTCACCATATTTATTACCACATTCCAGCCCTTCAGTATCTGTCTATATTTCTGAGATGAGGTATTATGTACACTATTTATATTATTCAGACTATTGTCCTCATCTTTGTCACCATATTTATTACAATGTTTTGGCTGTTGAACGATCTGGCCTTCTTTAGGTGGTTGGAACGTCGAATTGAATCCTTTATTTCACTTGCTGAGGTAGACTGTTCTAGTTCCACATGCCATGTCTAATGGATGTCAGTTATCAGTTATCTCCTGCTTAATTCTGTTGCCAAGTTCTCCACTGCCTTAACCAGGTTTGAACTTTATCCACTGTGCCATGTGTCCTTGAGAACACCTGGCAGAGTGGCTAAAGGCGTTAGTTACATCCGTGACAGGACCCAAAGAGTGTGAGTTAAATAGAAACAAGTTGCCAACTCGGAATTACAAGTACTTTTAAAGTTTTGGGGTAACAAAACACATGACTAACACAGGGTTAATAGTGTTTTGTTTTCTTTCTCATATTATCTCAATTAGTACTCCCTTGTGTCTTAGTGGCTTTATTGCCTTGCTTGGGGTGAAATAATTAAAAAAATGATTAGTGCAGCTTATGTGTCCATTAAAAGATACGTTCTAATCGAAAACTCGTTAATCGAATATAGAAACTTACAGGAAATGATGTAATTTGTACATCAAATTTTAGTCTCAGTCACAATTAATTAGTAATTTTCATTCTTTTTAATTAAAATATAGGTATACATATTTTAATTAAAATATAGGTATACATATTTTCTATTTTTGAAAATTTTCCAAACATATAATCATTATTATTTTAACCTGAAAATTTTATTTGTAATTTTTCCATAGTAAATGCTTACATTTTTTATATTTTATGTTTATTAATCGGATGTTTTATGAATGTGAGAGGTCTATGTTTCAAATTTCCAGAAGCAGAACATCATCTTCTCCAATCTAAACCAGACCTCTTGCTGCTTTCTGAAACCAGTATCAACACCCTCATCGGATTGAGGAATCGGAGAGCTGAGATCGACTTCTAGTCAAACCCATTACATTCACTTATGTGCTAATACCTTTGGGAAAGGTATGTATCCTCTACTTCTCCCCCCAGCTATGGGTAAATAGCAGGACGGACCGGGTTCTATAGCCTTGGATGGCAACTGGTCTTCCACAGAAAGAAATGGCAACCTACTGTGGGGAAGAAATCTGCCTCATCAGTCATGTATCGAAAGATACATGATCAACTAAGCACCTATCATGTATCATGCATGGTACCGAACTGATTGAATCAAGAATTATGCATGCATTAATTAAACTTTTCTTAGCTTTGAGAAGGCATCTTTTAGACGTCCAATGAGCCTTCTGATTCCTGTATAACATTTTTCAAAACGTTAAATTCATGTAATTCCTTAATTTTGACATCACTAATTTGTAGCTTCGCATGTTCGACCATCCCTGTTGTCAATAACCAACAGCAAAAGATTTTATCAAAATGTTGGAAACTTTTTAATCACCATAATCGGGCCTTCTCTGTTCTCCTCAGGCCGTAACAATTTTAATCATTATCGAGGACAAATGAAAAGAGGAATGAAAATTAATACATTCTTTTCAATAAAGTTTTTAAAAATAAAGAAAATTAAACAAAATTTTTTCACCTTTTTTAAAGCCGTTTTCTATTTGTTTCCAGAGTTGAAGTGAACAAACCGTGAATTTGGCTAATAAAAAAAATTCTTTCTGACAATATTATTGAACGTTAAACAACGAAGATGTTATAAGGTTGTAACTGCTGAAGGCATTATTCATAAATTTTTATGTAAGTGTCTCTGAATAAGCAAGAAAGAAGATAAAATTGATATTCTTGTTTCAATGAATAAGATGGACAAAATACAAAACTAGGAAATAGAAAATGATCAGCGAATAAAACCAGAAAAAAAAAAAAAAAAAATGAAAGAATATGAAAATTTTAAAGAAAATATTTTTGAGACCTAAAGTGGCAAAATATTGCATTCTGATGATTTTTACTTCCAGCAAGTAATACTCAGAATGATATAAATAAATATATATATATATATATATATATATATACATATATATGCATACATATATATATATATACATATATATATATATATACATACATACATATATATATATATATACATACATATATATATATATACATACATACATACATACATACATACATATATGTGTCTGTAATTTGGCAGCAACTTTTCTTTTAAACATGTTGTGTTGAATGTTAAAGACAACGTCGTCCGGCATATTTTCTTTTGAATTTTCTCATATTTTCTAATGAAACTTTTTATTTGAAAATTATATCGAAATAAATATTGTCCGTAAGACAATACATATATATACATATATATATATATAGACATACATACATGCATATATACATATATATATACATATATATATACATGCATACATACATGCATATATATATACATGCATATATACATATATATATACATGCATATATACATATATATATACATGCATATATACATATATATATACATGCATATATACATATATATATATATACATGCATATATACATATATATATACATGCATATATACATATATATATATACATGCATTAATATACATATATACACATACATATAAATATATACATGCATATATATATATATACATACATATATACTTATGTATGTATATACATAAATATATATATATACATACGTATATATATACATACGTATGTATATACATACATATATATATACATACATACATACATACATACGTATGTACATACATACATACGTATGTATATACATACATATATATATGCATATATACATACGTATGTACATACATACATATATATATATATATATACATACATATGTATATACATACATATATATATATATATATACATACATACATATGTATATACATACATATATATATATATATATACATACATACATACATATATATATATATACATACATACATACGTATGTATGTATATAAATATATATATATATATATATACATACATATATACATACGTATGTATATACATATGTATATATATATATATACACAT